>PVKB01007465.1:0-34327 GCA_004027205.1 Ctenodactylus gundi | reverse complement strand
GCCAGACTGGGTGGAGATCACCTGAGGCCCAGGACAGCGAGGGCAGGGATGGAAATGAGCGGAGAGTCATGGCACCCCAGACCCAGCGGGCCCTTCTCGGGCTCAGATGTGACCCTTGGCAGGTAGGACTTCCATCACACCTGGCCTTGGAGAGTAACACTCAGTGGGTCTGTGGAGAGAGGACAAGCTCTCCAGAGGTATAACTGTCTGCCCATCTATGTCACTGCCTCGGGTCACCCCAGAGAGGACAGGAGCTGCTCCCGTCACAGGAAGGCTAAATAAATCCACTCGCAGTGCTCAGCTCACACCTGTAACTTGCACAGCCTCACTGGATGGCCGCTGTAGCAGAGAATGAGCCACGCTGAGCAACACAGAGACCCATTTCTCCCCACGGAGGAGATAAGAACCTTCACTCCCTCCAGTCTGGGCCTATGTGCCGTTGAAAAACACTCCTCACCCTTCCCACAGGAGCCCCCACGACAGAACACGGAACGGATGCCGGATTTCCTCTGCTTTGTCCTCTCCAGAAGGTGATCAGGCCCCAGTGGTTGGAGCCTTGGGAGGCCTAGAGGGAAAGTCCAAGTCTTCTGTCAAAACTGTGTTAGCTGAGTACCGATTTCATAGAGTAGGAGCATCATGGGAACAGGACAGGTGAAACTCCATGTCTAGGATGTCTAACCTGAACTGGATGAGGCTGACAAAAGGAGTCCTTTGTAAGTGACTCCGGATCCACAGTGACCAGCGCTGCAGAGAGAACGAGGCTGCTGAGGCCTGGTGACAAGAAAGAACCATTGGGGTGTTTGGTGTAGCTAGGAAAGAGAGGCGCATCCCCAGAAACTGAAAGGCGACCAGCAGGAGGCCAGAAACTCCAAAGGATCATCAAAACCGGAGGGGGAAAAAAAGATCCCCACAGCCCAGTAAGCCGCTGCAGCCGGCGGCAAACAGCAGGCAGCGGCGGATGGAGGAACGCTCGCGGGGACCTGAACATCTGACTGAATGGAGCTGGAGAGGACGGACGGAGCACACAACAACGGGAGAAGAGGCTGTGGGCGGGTCAGAAGCAGCCGACTGGGCTTGGCCCCGCACTGCCGGCACCCACAGATCACAAACAAGGTCCAGAGGCCAGACCTCAGCCCGAGGTAAGCACGGACGCGGACTAGTGGGAATCATTGCCTGCTGGCGGCCCCAGCCTCAGAAGCACCAACCCGCGGGTGTGTGTACTACAAATGCAGTGTGCGCCCCCCTAGAAAAGGTCCCGGGATCCCAGATCAGAAACGGGACTCAACAGCCGTTGCAGGCAGTAACGTCAGCAGGAGCCATTCACTTTTCCTGCACACCAGAGACAGTCAGAGGTAGCAGGACCATGGGGAAACGTGGTAACAAATCTTATGCAAAAAGATCTGATTCCCCAGGGGAGGGTGCAAGGGGTGCTGAAATTGCAGAACCCAAAGGAAAGGACAAAAATGACGGTAACCTCTGGGCCCAGATAGTCAGTGAATTAAAACAGGAATTAAAGGAGGAGTTAAACCGGGAAGCAAAGAAGGAAATAAATCAGACAGCGCGAGAACTACAAGAACACTTAGCTAAGCATAAAGCAAGTCTTGAAAAGGAATTAGAGGAGACCAAAGAAGAATTGGGGAAGCACAGGCACACATCTCCTACAAAAAGACCTGAAACCCCAGGAGATGAAGTCAGGGTAAATAAAGATGAACATGGCAAAAATGATGGCAACTGCTGGGCCCAGAAATTCAGTGAATTAAAACAGGAATTAAAGCAGGAAATTAAACAGACAGCAGAAGAGCTACACCAATACATAGATAAGCAAAAAGCAAGCCTTGAAAAGCAACTAGAGGAGACCAGAGAAGAAATAGACCAGAAGATAATGAAGACAAAAGAAGAAATTAGAGAAGAACACAAGAAAGAACCATTGGGGGAAATGGAGGCCCGCCTGGCACGTGGGGGGAGGGCTGACCTGGCACCTGGGGGAGAGCCCACCTGGCACACGGGGGAGGTATGCTGAAGAGGACAAACAGCCAGCAGCTGCTAATCTACACTGGCAAGTGCTCCCTGGATTCAGCCGCCTGCTCATGCCAGGCCATTTGCCTCACCGTTGTCACCTGGCTTTCTGTACTAGAATGTCTTTGTTGCCTCTTCCCTTGGATGTAAGTGTCTACACTGAACTCCAGGCTGCAGGATTCCAGGACGGGGACATTGCCTGGAAGGGGTTCCTTACCTCCCACCCTTCAGTTCCCCATGCTGTGTCCATGATGCAGGGGAAGCCAAGACCCTAAGTCATGGCCCATATCAACACAGATTCCTAGCAACAGAAAAGCCACTATGTCAGATAGTACACTGGGGATGAGGAGTTCCCTTACTGTTCTGAGTTAAATAGATCATCTACAAGGACAATGGACAGAGCAAGCATTTGATTCCTGAGCTTTGACTTGGAGTCCTCATGTTGTGAACGGTCAAATATTGAGGATCCATTTTAACGGGTACAGGGAAGAGAAGCATTGCAGACTCTCCATTCTTTCTGAAGCTTGTTGAAAATTTACATGAGCTGGCAGGGTGTCAGTTGTCCTTTGAAATGGCTTTGACTTGGTATCTCCTTTGACAGCGCCACTGTCACTGCTTTTCCCATACTGGAGGCCAAAGGCAGCTCCACAATTCTTCTGCGTGGAGCCTGTTGAGAAAACTGAACAAAATGAACCATGTTCCTAGGTACCATGAGAAAAATGACATAGGAGGATATTAGTAACTAAGTGCTTCTTGTCAGGGGTGGGGGTCTTCTGTCCGTACACAGAGTCTGAGGGGGGTGAGTGTGCAGTCTGCCCGTTTCCCAGCCTCTCAAGTCCCAAGAGACACTCAGATGCGACAGGGAGTTTAGTCAAGCAGGAACTCACTTTATTCAGGAAGTACAGAAGCTTATATAGGATAGGGGAGGACGTTGTAAGAAAGAGGGGACAAGTAACTTGACGTGGCACTCATGTAAGTAAAACTTTAGCCAATTAGCCAGTTATTCACGCCAGCATGTATTGGGCTTAAACACCAACAACATTTTGATCACGCACTGTCCACGAGGGTGGAGAACATTTTGTCACTGTCCCTGAGGCATTTGTCCAGCACCATTTTGGTCCCATGTGTCCCCACACTTCTGAGTTCTCACAAGCAAGATATGAGCTACAAAAGGGGTGAATTCAGTGTCTGGATGCCTTCAAATTAAGAAACAGGCAGAAATCACTTCGTTTCAACCTGTGTGTTCTCTGTTGACTCAACAGCAGCTGAGGGTGCTCTCTGACATCCAGGGTCAAAGCCTCCAGCTTGAAGGGGGCTGAGTTTGCCAGGAAACACCCTGAGGAAGGGTGTAAGTTCTAGAGGAGAAAGAGGACTTGGGGGCTACTCTGTGCCTGAAGGGAGAAGCTGGATCAGTAAGAACTTGAGGAAGGGCAGAGACCAACTTCCCAAAGTGTGGATCCCCCTCGACACTGTCCCTAGAAGCAAGGACTGTTGCCATGACGTGGGAGGATGCTATCCCGCAAATCAGATCTATTCAAAGTACAAGAAACAGACTGGTGGCCAGAGGGTCACAGTGTCTTCCGGGGAGTGCTTCTTATGCTCACTGACCTAGAGGTAGGCCCGAGAGTACATTTTTCAAATCAAGGAAAAATAATACTAGCTGATAAGGCTGAAGTGGTCACACCAGCCCCTGAGGGCAGGAGGGGTGTCACTCAGGGAGTGCCCACTCACAGCACAGCCATGGCAGCCAGCCCTGACCCTGCCCTCCTCGCCCAGCTGCAGACCCCTCCCATTGCCTTCAGGTCTCTTCCTACAGTCTCTGTGTAAGCAGGAGTATGCGTGGTCAGGTCATAATGGGGCCCTTGCCTTCCGCTTGGCACTCTGAAAACAGGGTCCAGTTGAGCCTCATCAGTTCTGAATCAGAAAAGTCCAGCTCAGGGAGGAGCCTGGGCTACCAGGAAGGACACCATCAAGATGTCGTTCCTGGCCTGAGGCACCCACCATGGAGGAGCAAAGAGAACAAGGGAAGGGATTCAGTGCTACAGGCTGAATGCTGCCAGCCCAGAGCCGTCACCACCTCGTTCCTGAAGCACCGTCCACTATGGAGGCAGATTCCCAGCCCTCAAGTGGGTCATGGAGATGGAAATAAAACAGAATGATCTTCTAAATCCTGGTTGTCCTGCTGAGTATAAATTCATGGGAAATTGAACCTGATCCTGTCCCTCCTCATGGTGCAGGGAGCCTGGACCAAACACGCATACTGGAGAAGACACAGCTGGAAAGGTGTGGACAGAGGAGACCCCAGGTCCTTACCTCCTTAAAATAAACCATGTAATGCCTGTCCTTCTGAAAGAAGCCATACTCATTCTCCACTTGCACTGCAATGACAGGGCCATCCTGGTGGTGCTGAGATTGAAGCACATGAGCACTGAACAGTAGGGCCACTGGATGAAAGCCTGGAGCTTTTGGGTTTGTGATGAAGAGTACACGGCAGGTGACCTGTGCTGTGTTGGGGGCTGCCTGGGGACAGCTCTCCCTTGTGCCTGGCATGTAAGTGGCTGCAGGAGGCCACCTGCTCCATGCTCTGTGAATCCAGGACCTGAACATTTCCCTCCAACTTCTTGTACTATTTGCTACTTAAATATGAACTCTCATATCTATGATCTCCCAGCTCCCTTAGCCACAATGCCACAAGCATCAGTTTGGAATTATTTGCCAAAACTTCATGTGTTCAGAACATAAACCACAAACTCCTATGCTAATGCTATTCTGGAGGTGAGGTACTCAAAATGGATTTCAGGTCATTTGATACCGTATAAGTGGACGCCACTTGTGGCCACACTGATGGCTTTAGCGGCTTCATCAGAAGGGCAAAAGAGACTCCAGCTGGTATCATCATGTCTCACCACGTCATGAGACCACCTGTTCACATGCCGTGGGAAGGCTCTCACCAGATAGGAGCAGAAGCTGCTCCATGCTCTTGACCTCCCAGTCTCCAGACCAGGCAGCCTTAAGACCTTCTTTGGGAGTGAATCACCCCATCTCACATGTTTTCTTACAGCAACACAAACCATACTAAGACACACCTGACCCATGTCAGAGGCACTCTCTCCTCCCTCCCGCCTCAAGGTGAGCTCACTCCTGTGCTCAGGATCTCACTGCGCTCCACCGCCTGCCCCAGAACCTGGCTCTTGGCACAGCTCCCTGACCCTAGGGACCTCCCAAAATTCCATCTAAACTGCCTCCATCCTCATGGAAACCTATCAGGATCTTCACCTTGGAGCCATGGGAGGGGCCGGGATGGTCCCCATTGGCACTTCTCTGGCCTTCTGTCCCTTAAGAGCCCCATGTCCTGAAACGGTCCCCACATTTCACGCTCATCTTCTCTGCTTCCTCTCCTGGAACTCACTCCTCCCCCTGCCTTGGCAAAACTTCCAGCCCCTCACGCTGGCCAAGGCAGCAGCCAGACACTGCTCGGCTACACTGAAGTCCCTCCAGACTCTGATGGCTCAGCTGTCTGCCTCTTCTCTGTCGTCCACACTCACACAGAGGGAGCCCAGGGGCAAATGTCCAGTGCTGTCACGCCCAATGCAGAGCGACCCAGGCCCCTGTGGCCTGTACTGTAACCCACTCCCCTACTTCAGCATGGGCACTCCATTTGGCTGAAGGGGTCAGCTCCCAGGGACTCGGGCAACCAGGGTGTGGGGTTCCTCCAGGACCCCTTGGCCCCTGTCCTGTCTCATGCTGCAGGGCATCAGGACACCTCATAGCTGTTCCCACGCTTCCTGCTGTCTCCGCCATCTGCTGCTTCACCCTCTGGGGTCGGCGCCCTCACTGTGACCTGCCCAACGCCCTCCCTCCTTCAGGTCCCGGCTGCTCTGTCACCTCCATGGACAACGTGCCTGCATCCCTGGTCTCAGCAGTGCCTTTTTGGGTCACCCTGCCGCGGCCCGCACCCGCTGGGGCAGCCTGACAGCACTGAGGCAGAGCCTGTCAGTCTCCCTGTAGGGCAGGAGCTCTGGCAGGGAGCCAGCACCTGCTCCTGTGGGAGGCGGAGCTCTGTCCAGGCCCTGCCACGGAAGTCCCTGAGCTGTTGTGCTGAATGAGGCAGTACATGGGTTCATGATGGCCTGATGGCCGCATCTTCTCCCTAGCCAAGGGGATGGGATTTCTAAAACCACCACTGTAGGAGACTTTACAAGTTAGCCTTATGAAGCAAACAGGACAAAATGACTAGATGTTCCAAGCAAGTAAGTAAATGCAAATCTAAAAACTACTGCGATGTAGTAACTGAAAAAATAAAAATCACCAGTAAAAGACATCACAAAGCTAATAATTGGCAATGAAGAGCCCCGTAGATTTGATGTTCCCCATTCCTTTCTTTCTACACTTCCTGAGATCTTCCACATGAGTAATTTCAGTGTGATAGGTGCACATCTGCCTTTCGTGGTGCATGTGTACAGGCAGTAGGTGGCCATTGCACTTGTTCTAAAACTTCCAGAGGTGACCAGAAGTGTTGGGACCTTCCTGGCATGCTCAGAAGCTTCCAGACCCTTCCTTTCACTCCACGAGAAGTTAGAGGTAACCACAGTCCCTCTACCCTAAGGTGAGAAGAGAGGACCCTCCTGTCCTGGTGGCTACAGGCCCTCTCACCAGGACCCCATCCCATCTTCATCAGTGCCTTGGAATGACAACCGCACCCATACCTCCCCACCACCACAGAAGAAGTTGTGGGGTACATGGGGCACAAAGCACCCTGTAACACAGGCTCAGGGTGTGAAGGTAACTATCCTCCCACCAGATTGAAATGTCGCACAAACACCAATCTAACCACAGCTCTGAACATGCGGCCCTGCTCACCTGGGGAGGCCCCCAAGGTTGACTTCAGCACAGATGTAGGGGCCTGGGAGCAGAATCGCCCACAATCTAATCTCTGCTGCCAATAGGACAAAGGCCCTGGGGTGGGGAAAAGTCAGCCCTTTTGTGAAGGCCAGGAGGAGAGACTCGGAAGGGACAGAGCCCATGTCACCCTGGAAGTCAGGACTACCTGGCTTCTTCCCCTCCCTTCCTCTCCCACTGGGGGACTGGGTGCTGAGGTTGAGCCTAGGCCAGCAGAGCAGGGATTCCTTATCCCCGGTCAGAGGCCAGCGATCCAGGGACCTGGTGTTTTACCCAGAGTCTGGACCATCCACAAAATCCATTTCAGTGCCTGCGATAAAAGAACATGATGCAGGGAATGCAGGTTAACTATGAATCTGATCCTTGCTGTCCTACCTGCACCCCCACACTGGCCTCATGGCCCAAGATAGCAATCTCTGTCTCAGTCTGGATGCTGAGCCCTGAGCAACCTCTCTGGGCTGCAGTGGAGAGGACAGACCAGAGCCTGCAGACCCAGGCCCCTGGGACACAGGCCACTGCTGGGGCCCCTGGTATTTGATTCTGAGCCTCTCATAGCATCCTGAGAATGAGGCTCCAAGCCCCAGCTCTTCTCTGGTTCCCAAAGGAGAGCAGAGGCACCCCAACAGATCCTGATCAGCCCAGAGTAGCCACCTGGTCGCCACCCTCCCCGTCCAGGTCACAGAGCAGCAACACTGTGTACTTCAGGTCCAGATTCCAGGAGAAGTTGAATTTGCCTCTTTGATGCTCATGGAAGTTCCATGAAATGCAGCTGGAGAAGGGAACAGGGAATTAGAAAGAGCATCTGTTTCTCTCCGACAAGAGCTATATCTGCCCAAATTCAGACCAGCCCTGTGGCAGTTCTATGTAGCAACAAGACTATTTTGTGATGGAATTTAAACCTCTGCCACCCTAACAGTGGCTCCCTTCAGCCACTCCTTTCTCTTTTACCAACTCTGGTCCAAGGTGCCAATTGTCCTAGGAGCTCCCTCAGATTTGTATGTGTGTTCTCCCACTCTCCACCCCGTTCTCTGTACAACATTCTCTGTAACAACATGAAAAAAAGGCAAACACAGCACAGAAATGTACGCAGTGGCCCTGCGATGATCACCAAGAGTTAATCACAGGGAAAACAACCCAACAGCTTCCGTGAGAACAAGGGAGCCATAAGTAGGGCCTTTGGGAGCAACCAGCACTTCTGCCGCGGTCCCCAGCTGCAGAGAGCTGGGAGTCCCCAGGGCCAGAGGACTTGGGTACAGCTTGGATTCCGTGCTGTTCCTGTGTAGTGACCGACAGTGTCAGAGAGAGTACCCTGTAACACAGGCTTTTGCAAGTCACTGATAATGTGACAATGTTTTGAGTGGAAAGTCCTAACATCCCGTAATTCCTGGGTTTTTAATCACACAATTTTGTGCAGTGCCAGCCAAGATTTTTAGGAATACATCTGTTGCCTGAGAACCAAGCAGGGTGAGAAAAAAATGAAAACCTGAAACTTGCTCAGTGACAGTTACAGCTCTCCACTTAGAGAAGAGAGGGGGACATTCTTGCTAGAAGCACTTATAAATGAAGAAGAGGTGATATAATTTTTTAAAACAAATGAGGAAAATGATGCAGATGTTGCAAAACAATTCTTCCCAAATAAAACCTAGCAAGTTGATTGTAAAGCAACACTCATAAATAGGTGGTAATAGAGGCAGCACACAAAAATCCAAGAGGCTCCCATGATGCACTAGGAAAGTGTACTGTCTTGACTTACATTCTTAGCAACGCAGCTTTTAATCAGGAGACTCGACCGGAGAGGCAGCGGGCAAATTAAGTTCACAGATAGGGGAGGAATAAAGATACATCCTAAAAAACAAAGACAAGAAGCAGCAAAATCAGAATGCAATGCCATGTATTTCAGCAGCATCACCAAAAGGCTAAACCTAGTTAGCACATAGGGAACCCATTAGCCAACAAGTGGGGTGTATACATGCTCTGTAAAGCACACCAGACATCTGTAAAAATACGTCATAATCTTAATCTCTAAAAATCTGGATGACATAGTCCAAGATATCAACACAAAGGCAGCCATATTAGAAAATGACAGGCAATCCAGGCACTCTGGGACACACCTGTAATCCCATATACTCAGGAAGCTGAGGCAGGATGATCACAAGTTTGAGGCCAGCCTAGGCAAATTTAGTGAGACCTGGTCAGTGGTAGTGTATTTGTCTAGCTTGTAAGGCCTGGTTCAAATCATAATCCACAAGAAGAAGAAAACAAAAGGGAAAGAGAAAAAGGAGGAGGAGGAAGAAATTATCACAGGTAAAAGTAATAAAAGTTAAAATTTTAAAAGAGTTTGAGGTCAGCCACAGTGTCCAGTAAGCACCAGAGCCCTGTTCCCCAGGGGGAAGATGGAGCGGGGCCCTCCCCATTGGTCCTTTCCACCAAGAGGAGAAGCTCCTGTCTGAGGTCCTGGTGGCTGATTCTGTTTCTCTCTGACACTATCTGAAACAGTCCCAGTTACTTTTTTTTTTTTTTTTTTGAGACAGGATCTCACTCTGCAGCCCAGGCTGGCATTGGACTCATGGCAATCCTCTTGTCTCAGTGTCCCAAGTGCTGGGATTACAGGTGTGCACCACCACACCCAGTTTATGTGGTGCTGGGGAATTGAACTCGGATATTTAGTGCTTGACTAAGTGCTTGCAAGGCAAGTGCTTTAACCTCTAAGCAATTCCTCCAGCCCCCAGATACTTTCTTTTTCTTTATTTTCAAAGGTGAGTGACCCGCTCAACAGATGTTATCCTCAAAGGCTCAACATCTCTTAGGGAGCCACTCACCAGTCAACGGCCCCAAATTGGGTACTTTCCACTTTGCCGCGGGTCCCATGTTAAGATCTGCCACCAGAGAGTGGTGGAGGACACCCCCAGGAGGAAGGTTTTTTTTTTTTTTTGACATAGTCTCTCCAATTCATTCAGTTTCTGGGCCTTGCGAGGGTGGGGGAGCCCCATGACAGGCGGGGAGAGTGTGTGCCCAGGATCCAGGAGGACAGTGTGCAGCAGCTAGAGCCCCTGAGTCAGCGGCCACACCACTGAGATGCTGGGAGGCAGGTGACAGGCAGCACAGTGATATGGAGACCTACTGAAAGGAACATGGACTCGGACGTTTGGCACAGTCACATCGCCCTCCGCTTCCAGGATGGCTGGACCCCCCAGTGCCAGCTGCCCACGCACCTTGAGCACACCGCGGGAGCAATGGCCTGGTGTGCTGGGCAGGTCTCTAGAGAAATCCCAGCATCTATCACCTTTTGAAATTTGTATAGTACTTATAATACAGTAGTTTCAAATACTGACTAGTATTCATACTATTAAAATATTCAGCATTCTAGTATTAAAATCAGGGGGAGATAAGTGAAGCAACAGGGTTTGTTCAGCACCATGAACAAGCCCCGACTTGGACAAGAAGAGGCGCGGGCTGCGGGACAGGCCAATAAGTGCTCTTGCTGACCCTGGACAGTCAGGGTGACCTTCAAGAGCCAGCAGCCCTGAGAAGACCCGCTGCAGAGTGCACACGATCTCACAACGAATGGGTTAGTTACGGCCTGCACTCCGCACACCCGGCCGTTGGGCCTTTACTCCTGGGGAGACCGGGTCTCCCTCAGTCACTCCAAGGTGAGCATTGTGTCATTAATGGATGGCTTTGACCTCTGTTTATCGGAAGTGTTCCGGAAAGTTCAGGAAAGATAACCACAAGTCAGGAGTGAGCAGGGCCAAATGGCAAGTGGCAAACCAGAGAAGAGGCAGAAGTGACGTTCTCCACAGCCCCAGGAGCTAGAAAGGTGGGGCGGCTCTGTGGGGCGTGAGCCGGGGTCACTACACCTGCTGGCCCTAGAATTTCATTGATTCTGATCAAAGTCCTGTGGAAACTCTTATTTTTGCTGGTACTGGGGTTTGAAACCAAGGCCCATGCACTGAGCTACATCCTCAGTCCTTTCTTGTACTTTGTATTTTAATGCAGGGTCTCACTAGGTTGCCCAGGCAGATTTTGAATACCAGCTCTCCAGAGTGCTGGGGTCACAGGTGTGTGCCACCCCAGCTAGCAGGAGCTGATTCTCACTGTAGTGCAATACAGCACAAAGTGCATAGCTACATCTGTGGGCTGAGGATCCCACTGGATTTAATCAATGTCTTATGCCCACACAGGTGGTTCTCAGGTCTTGAATTTGTATTTGTGTTGCCAGGGGGTACGGTACCTCATGTGGGCATCACTTGGATCATTTTTCTGTAATCAGGAGCACCTCAGCGACCAACAGGAAAAGTCAAAGCATAACTTCTTGCGCATATAAATAAAAACACTGATGCTTGACACGTCAAGGCTAACTTCCCTCTCTTCCTCTGAGGTTTCAGGGGAGTGTCTCATCGGAAGCACGGAGAACTGTTTGCATTAATGAAATGCTTTCCTGGTTTTCTTGCCATTAGGTTACAAACCTAATAGTAGCTCAGGTTTCTTGATGAGGCCACCCACGCAAAACAGTTCTGTGGCTTCACCTTTGCGTAGGAAGGAGGAAAGTGGAGGACTGCACAGAGTCTTGGCAGAGAAATTGGCACACAAGTCTGGATCCGCGTGCAATCTCGGGATAGTCACCCACACCACCCACTGCTGTGAGCCGCTTGGGAGGTGGGAGCTGTTTCTGGGATTTCATAGGGGGCACCCTATCTTTTGGGTGAGAGACCTGATTATTGCCATTAATTCCAATGGTTACACCTGCCACCAAGGCAATCTAACTAATTCAATTGAATTTTTTTCATTTTTATTTACATATCACATCTCTTTCCCCTGCTCACCATCTCATTCCCCAATTTCCTTTTCCCTCTCCACAAACCCATCTTCTTACTGTCTTCCATGTCTCTTACATTTTTTATGATTTGCTTTTCTCAAATTAGAGAAACTATTATATTTAACTTTCTGGGTCTGATTCATTTCACTGAGCATAATGGTCTCAAGGTGCGTCCATTTTTCCATAATTGACTCAAATTTGTTATTTTTATGGCAGAGTAATACTCCGTTGTGTATATATACCAAATCTTCTTTATCCAGTGATCTGTACTCAGACATATTGGCTTCTTCCAAGATTTGGCTATTATCAGTTGTGCTGCTATAGACATGGGTATACATGTATCACTATTGCATGATGACTTGAACTCTTTTGGAGATCACATGGAATATTGATTTTCAGTTTTTCAGGAATATCCATACTGCTTTCCATAGTGGATATACTAGTTTACAGTCCCGCCAGAAATGTAGGAAGGTTCCTTTTCCCCACAGCCTTGCCAGCATTTTTTTTTTTTTTTTTGAGTTTTTAATGCCAGCCATTCTTACCGGAGTTAGATGCCACTGTAAATTTTTAAATGGCATTTATCCTTTACTGAGAATGATAGAGAAGGGTGACAACAATGTGACTTGTCCAGAAAAATAGTTTCCAGTGTCGCTGGAAGTCATCCAGCGGTGCCCTAAAAGGGAAATACTGCTGCCAATTATTTCTTAGCCTTGGTTATGAGTGCTGCCTTCCTATGTCAGAAAGCTTTGATCCAGACAAACACTCATGCTAACACAGGGAGAATCCGGTGGCCCGTCAGGTGGCAGCTGAGTCACGTCCACACAGAAGTGTTTCGATGTCCTTCGGATAGTAAAGATTCACCCATCTGAAATATTTGATAGTCTTCCTACTAGTATCAGTTTAGCAAATAAGAATTAATTATAATTTTATTAATCTTAAAACAGTCACCTAATAAACATTTTTGCATAATTTGTTTTTTATAACCGAGTTTGCAAGTACAAAGTTTTTCACAATGGAAGCTTTGTGGACATAGGAAGGACCAAGAAACCATCTGGGCTCATCACGTGCTGTGCTTACACTGGACTCATGTTCCCTTAAATGCCAAATTTTGTTTTCCTAAATAGGGAGCATCACATTGTTTATTAAATAAATCTTCCTAAGGAAGTCAACTTGGACAGTCCTATGGAGTTAAAGCCAAATGCTTACCTTAACAATTTCACGACAGGTTAACTTAACAGAAAAACCTTGATAACCAAGTATTCTTATTTTGCTCTGAGGTATTAGTATTTTAATGAACTCAATTTATGACTTCCTTAGAGTTCTGGGAATTAGCCCAACAGTATGACCAGATGTCGAGGAACTCCACCATCCATGTACTTTTGCTATTAATTTTCTGTCTCAATAATTTCTGTCATGGTTTGGATCTGGAGAGTCCCCCAAAAGCCACATGTTCCTATGGATAGTATGTACTGCTGGAAGGGGGGGACTGGCTGGAAGGAGGGATGCTTGGGGCTTGACCTGGAGGAGTGTGTGGTGGTTCCTCCCTTCCTCCCAGACTGGTCTCAATTCCAACATGCTGATGTAAGGATCTCTGTCTCCTGGAGCCCTGGCTCTGGCTTTAGCTCTAGATGCATCCCCAGCATGCAATTCCACCATTTTCTAGCCACCCATTTGTGAATGGACTGTGACTTCCAGGAGTTGGAAGAGACAAGAAATCTTTCCTCCCTAAAGTTGTACGTGTTGGGTACTGAGTCACAGCGACAAGAAAACAACTGAGACACTTCCCTTTTACTTTGCCAGCTTGATCACGTATACAGGTCCCTTCGTGTGACCCATCTTCCACAAACCCTGTGTAACAATTTCTGTACTCACTTTTGTCTTATACCCACTTGTCCAGTCTTTCTGGAATACTCCAGTCATTCAATTTTAAGGCAAAATTTTTTGTCAACAATATAAAACATCTTCATATCTTTCTCTGTATAGTTGAATGTAGAGATTTTTTTTCCTTCCTTTTTAATGGAGGTTTTAGTTATGTATATTCATTAAATCTCAATACCCAAAGCAGCCTTGATTCCAATGATCACCAGGAAAGAGTTGTCTTCTATCATACCAGCCATCTACAGACTGACAAATCTATGATTCATAGTTTCTATAAGCATTTGATATATCACGTAATTAGCAAGTGAGAGTATGTTCGTTGGTGGTGCTAAATATCTTCAGTCTCACTGGAGAAAATGCAGAGGAAGCAAAATTTCAATACTGTTCCTTTACCCAGTCAGAAGATTTAACCGTTGCTTCTACGGGTTTCCCTCAGCCTCAGCTTTTCAGTCCTCATAATAAAAATGTTAAAATTCTCTCATAGAGAAAAGACATTTCTTACATGGGAACGTCTCTTTCGCCTACCTCTTGTTCTTAATAATCATGACAAGGTCACTTACATTGTCTTAAGACATTCATCCCACTAACAAATTTTATAGTGGAAACATAAGCTTATTTTATCAGTTAATTTAGGCAAAAAAGTCACGTACCTGTGTTAGATACAACTCTAAACTTTCTAAAAATATCTCTGTTTTAATCAAACCAACAATATTCTTATTTCCCCCAAATTAACCAAAGCTGTGTGAACTTGAAAACATTTAGATCAGTTCTTAATTCTCTAAGTCACTCATACAAACAACAATTTATATACTTGTCTTATTAATCCCAGTTAAATAGAATGTTTTGAAATTTTAAGTTGGTGTATATAAGGAGACATAAAAATACCACATATACTATAAATGCAGACATTTAAATATACAGACAGAAAATATATAATTAGAGCTGAAACTTCAGTCTTAAATATCATCATTTACATAAACAAGAAAGGAGGTTCTAGAGAAGTAACAGGTAAGACATAGTTATCAAGAAAAGCACCTTAAAAAAAGGTCAGACTTGCTTGGCAGTTTGAGTTGTATTCACTTTTCCTTTCTACACATTTGGCATAAGACCCATCAACAGAAAGTGTTGGCCATGACTGCCCAATGGAGTACCTGCGAAATCAACATGGAGGATCACCAATGATGATGCTCTGCTCACACCGCTGTAGTCCTCCCTGCATCTGGTAGAAAGTATACAAGAGCAGGAATAAGTAAATTATAGCATTTTGCCTTTTTGCACTACTGGGAAAGAGTACAGCATTGTAGATGTCGATCAGTCAGAAAGGAAAAACAGTTGCACAAGATAGCAAAGTAATAGCTTTTGTGACAATTAAATACTGCTTCCACAGTGTGTAGACCCTGCAAGAGAAGCTGGTCCCTTGTTTCTGTTCACTGAACTCTTCTGGTGTAGATGAATCCTTTCTACTGAGTCATTCCTCCTGGATAATTTTTACTAAATCAAATCAGAATACTTACCTAATGATCTCTATTATGACTAACTGTATATCCATGGGCATATCTTTTCATAAGCTTAGGCATTTAAATATATTGAAAATGTGGGTACTTTCCTAAATCTTAAATTCTACATGAATTCCTTCCAGCCAAGATAGAACAGCACAGAACAGCTTCATCCTCTTGTAGCTAGAAAAATTGATCTAACAAAACCATTGAGAACACTCATTCCAGACACTAGATGGCAGGCAGAGTAAGACTGTGATCCGTGGTCTGAGAAGGAAAGGCAGAATGGCCAGCTCAGAGATTGCAGGAGTTTGTGGAGGGCAAGTGGGGTCTAAGGACACGACAGAGAGAGAAATCCAGAGCTCGGACTTCCTGTTAAGTTGAGGAGACAGAGGTCAGAGTGCAGGGCAAACAAGGTGGTCACAGAACTTTTACTCACCATGTTAGATATATAAGTACTCTAGAGAACTTAATATATTACAAAAAAAAATTTCCTAAACACACTAATTGTGTTAGTCGGCTTTCCTTATTCTAACAAAAATACCTGAAATAAATCAATTTATACGAATGATGCTCTGCTCACACCACCCTTGGATTCCTAGATTTTGGCTCACAATTGGCCAGTGCAGTTGCTTTGGGGCCTGTCGTGAGGAACTACATCATGCCAGAAATATGCGGTGCATGAAGCTGCATACCCCACAGAAGACGAGAGGCGGAAAGACAGGAAGGCATGGGCATCGCCAGTGTGTCCTTCCTCTAGGCCCCACCTGAAGGTTCCACCTTGTGACAGTCTGGATCTGCAGTGTCCCCCAAAAGCCGAGGGTGAAGAGGCAAAAGACTTTGCTCTGAGAAGTGTACCCCAGGGCCAACGGGAAAAAAAAAAAATGTGTTTCAGAGTTGAGCCTCCTGGAGTTCAACCATCTAGGAACTCAGAGACGTCTACCATGTTTGCCCAAGGGGGCCAGGCTGCTGGTCACGCCCGTGGCAGGCTTTGGCCATGTCCATGTGGTGCTGGCTTTAGAGGATTGCACGGTGTTGGAGTTGTGGGTTCACAGAGGCTTCCACCCAAGTTTCAGAAGAAGGCCTTGGAGGCCAGGCAGCGTGGCCCTGGGAGGGCCGTGTGTGAAGCTATGAAGGAGAAGGCTGAGGGCAGTGGAGAAGCCAGGGATTTGGAGAAGCCGGGAGCATGGATTGTTGGCTGAGGAAAGCTTCAGGCTGTGAGCAGATTCAGCCTGGAGAGAAGCTGACAAAGGCTGCAGCCAGCAGCCATGCTGTAGAAGTGGAGCCACGCAAGCCCCTTGGATTTCATATCTTGCCACAGTTTATCCCAGATGCTGGGCATGGGACTACAGGATTTAACCCCTTTCCTGCTGGGTTTAGGAATTGTGTTAGTCCAATTGCCTTTTACCTTCCTACTTCTCCATTTTAGAATGGGAATGTTTGCCCTGTGCCATTTTATGTTGGAAGTACTTAACTCTTTGGTTTTAATAGGAGCTCACAACTGAGAATTTGCCTTATATCTCAGAGGAGATTTTGGTCTGAACTTTTTTTTTTTTTTTTTTTTTTAACAGTGCTGGAAAGGTTGCGATTTTGTTAACTCTTAAAGAACTAAATGTCTTTTGCTTAAGGGAGTAAAACAGGAGTCTTTGGGGAGCCAGGGTTGAAATGTGATGGGTTGTATGTGGAATGTCCCTCCAAAAGCCTCATGTACCTATGAATACTGTGTACTGTTGGGAGGTGGGGTTAGGCTTAAAGGGGTAGATGCTAGGGATTTGATCTGAAGGGGCATGTGCCGGGTCTGCCCTTCCTCCCAAGCTAGTCTCAGTTCTGCCATGCTGCTGACAATCTCTGTCACCCAAAGCACCAGCTCCTGCTCGGGCCTTAGCTGTGACCCTACCATATGATCCCACCGTTTTCCAGCCTCCCACTCGTGAACAAACTGTGACCTTCTGAAACTGTAAGCCACAATAAATCTTTCCTTCTTACATCTTGGATGTCAGGTATTGAGTCACAGCAGTGAAAAAGTAACTAGGACACCCTTCTTCCCAGTGGCAGCACAGAAGGGCAAACAAACTTTCAACACCTGAACCTTTAAGGGACATTCAGGATATAAAATGTGAGGTCAAAGGGAAGCCTGGAAGAACCCAAAGCTATGACCAGCAGTGTCTCAGTTACTTTTTCGTTGCTGTGACTTAATACCCGACACCCACAAACTTAGGAAAGGAAATGTGTATTTTAGCTCACAGTCTCGAAGGTCACAGTCCATTCAGGGGTGGCCGGCAACAATCGAAGTACATGGCAGAGGCAGAGGTGGAGGCAGCCTCTCAGGACATCACACACAGACAGGCAAGTGAGACTAATTCAGAATAGTCCAAGTACCAGTCTTAGTCTCTCCTGCATCCGGGTATCGGAGGTGTGGCCACTACACACCTTTAGTCTTAACTCACTCACCCTTAATCCCAACAACTGCAATCCACCCCTCCAGGCCAGACCCCAATCCACCAACATTACATGGCTCCATAGACAATCCATAACATTAAAATACATGAGACTTTTGGGGGACATTCCAGATCCTAACCACAACAAGCAGCAGGAGGATTTGGAGCAAAAGTTTACTGTCCCTATGACCTTAAGCCTGGGTAGCAGGTTCAGGTGTAATGCTCCCCCTTGCCCTATACCTGGATAGGAGGTCTAGACATAAGGCATAAAGGATAAAAGGGGTCCAAAAGGAGTAAAGGAGATAAGTCAGAAAGGTGGAAAAAGGGTAAGAGGGGCATAAGAAAGGGAGGATAAACAGAGCTTTTATGTAGTGTGGACTGATTAGCCAGCGTGACAGTCAAGAAATGGGTTGTTTGGCAGGTGTGTGGAGTGGGGACTGGGTAGACAAACACAAAGCAGAGTTGCCCGATTGTTGGGAAAGCCAGTAAGTGAGCTGTGGTTTAAGGGAGACAGGTTCCTGTCGGAGGTCAGCATTATTTTCAACCGTTGGCCAACTGCCAGAGTCTGCAGAGTTGTTATATAGGTTCCAGAGAGGGCAGGTTGCCAAGGCCAGGAAGGAATAAGGGACTAGCTATCTGTTTGCCAAGGTCATACAGTGAGAGCCAAGCTCTCTGTGTGGTAGCAGCTGGGAAATTCCACACAGGAGTTACAGCACAGGAAACTACATTAAATACAGCACTGATGTTAATCACAGATATCAATAATAACTAATATTTATTTGATATTGAATACAAGACATTTTGATGAGCACTTCATATAATTTTTTTAAGCTCACAACCATATGAAGCAGATATTGGTATGCCTGCTTCACAGGATGAAAACAAAACAAGGACAAGCTCCTTATGCCCACAGCTTCACAGGAGTTGAATTCAGGCATATCAAACAGCGAAATCCAAGTTCCTAAACATCGAGTGCACTTTCTCCCTTATGAGGAATGTGGGAGTGAGTGAGCTAGTCCAGAAGTGGCACTGAGCCTTGATTCCACCTCACCCTGCGTTTCACACTTGCCAAAGATTTATAACTGAACGACACCATAAAACCGGTAGGGAGAAAAACACAATAACATTAAAGTATGCATAAACAATGAATTCACAAAACATGGAACACAGCGGTACAGAATATGCAAGGAAATGCTTAGCATCATCAATAAAAAAACAAATATTGTTTTGTGAGCTGTCCTCTTTATGAGTAGATGTTCTTTTTTTCTGAGAAGCTGATGGTCTTATTGGAATGTGGGAAGATTTTAACACATTGGCAACAAGTTTTGTAAGATATAAGTAAACTATAAGTGTCCTGTATATTTGTTGATTCAGCTTACATGTAGGATTTTTATCTATTCATGTGGCCTTAGTTACTTTTTTGCTGCTGGGACAGAATAACTGACACCCACACTTAAGGGTGGAAAGGTTTATTTTAGCTCACAGTCTCAGAAGGTCTCAGACATTTGTGGGCAGCCAGCATGGTAGAATCTCAAGGCAGAGGAAAGTGGTACACAGAGAAGAATGCGATGATTTGAATCTAGAGTGTCCACCAAAGCTATGTGTATATGGATGTGGGGGGATACTTATGGAACCATGTGCAGTGTGAGGTGGGGCATGGCTGGAAGGGGCAGCTTCTTGGGGCTTGACCTGGAAGGATTGTGTCAACTTGTTGAGGTTGAGAAATTCCCAGGACTGAGCTTTCAGGCATGTGATGGATCTGTGGGCCAGAAAATGAGAAAAGAGCACCCATCCTGGGTTTGGGCAGCCCAATTGGCATCTTCAATTAAATAAAGGAGGGTGGAAGAAACATTGTTCCAACTTCTTCCTGCGAGGGTTCTGGCTTTGCCTTTGTCTGTAGACATAAACTACTTCCTTCTTCACTTGGCTTTCTGCCTGTCACGCCAAGATGAGCTTTTCTCCAATTTGGCCTCTGCCATGTGTTTCCACCATTACCTGCCACCTCCGAGTGGACCGTGTGAGACCTTCTGAAACTGAGCTAAAATAAATCTTTCCTTCCTTAAATTGTGGATGCTGGGTTTTCGGTCCCAGCAACAAAAATGTAACTAAGATAAAGGGTACATGAAAAACTCAAGAAAGCGATAAACTGGAGAAAGGCATAGATCTTCCATAATCACCTGCCTTGAAGAGAACTGACTGGGCCTGTGAGGGAGAGACTGACCCTCACTGAGCATGGTTCCCTTGTTGTATAATGGCCCTCTGCTACATCCCCCCCTCTTTAAGAAACACCACCTCAATACTGTTACACTGCAGAATGCTGTGGTTGGGATGCTGCTGTGTCTCCACAAGGTTCCTATGTTGAGGGTTTAGTTCTTGGGTAATTGTAGCAGGAGACTGTGGGAGCTTTGAAAGGTGAGACCTGATGACAGAACTTCGGGTGACTGAGGACACTGCCTTGGGAGGGAAGACCAGCTCCTTCGTGGGGTTCTCAGAAGGGCAAGTTGTTAAAAAGCCTGTGTCTGAGCCTTTCACCTCCCTTCTTCCTGCTTTACATGGGATCTTTCCCTCTCTCTTGCTTTCCCACAATGTTGTGCTTTACCATTATGTCCTCAGCATAAGCTGAGCAATGGGACTGCCCAGTTGTGGACAGGCAGCATCCAACATAGAGACCTAAATAGAGCTCTCCTCTTGCCCTATTTATTTTTTCGGGGCTGTGACTCAATACCCAGCATACACGACTTTAGGGAGGAGAGATTTATTTTAGCTCACAGTTTCAGACAGTCCGTTTCCAGTTGGACAGCTGGGAAATAGTGGAATCATATACATGGCTGGGCTGGAGCCAGGTCTGGGGCCAGGGCACAGAGATGCTAATGGCAGCATGGCAGAATCAAGAAGCCTAGGAGGAAGGACCAGCACATCTCCCTCCAGGTCAAGCCCCAAGCACCCACTCCTCCCAGCTAGGTCCCACCTCCCAACTCTACAGAGCATCCATAAACACAAGCGGTTTTTGGAGGACACTCCAGACCCAACCAAGACACCCCTTTACAAAATTAACCTGTCTCAAGTATTTCATCACACTGTCACCACCAACAACAGCAAAGACAGCAACAACAAAATCAGGACCCAAACTTCTAGCACAGGAACCTCAGAGGTGTGAGCCTCACCTAGCTGTAGCAGTGAAACATTGTTCAAGGTGACAGACCTTCACATTTTCGCGCCTTACCTGACCAGGTGACCAGACAAATGCGGAAAGGGAAAGGAGGGATAAAGGTAATGACGTTGTGATAAACTTGGCCCTGAGCCAGTGCCTTAGACCTTATCGGGAAGACTGTGCATCCCACCAATAGGAAAAGGCAGGGGGAGGGACCAGTGACCTAGGGATTTAAGTCAGTACACACCATGTTTTTGGTGTGCCTCTCTCTCCACTTGCATGTGGGAAGCTTCATACTTTTTCATCCTTGCCTCCCACGTCCATCCTTTGTTTGGACAGGTAAATTCCTATGAGCCGTTTCTAACAGAGGGAACAAATTATATCCTTACCAGAGAATAAGTCCACAAGATAAATGATAATAAAGAAATATTTTAAATAAAGGGAAGGCTATGCCCTAGAGCTGAATCCCTGGATTTCTAATATAGTTTGTTGGAGGAAAAACAAATCAGGATTTCCTCTTCAGTTCCCATTCTGGTAACTGATGACACAGAAGAGTTAACCTTCCAAAGTAGTCAGAGAATGTCAAAGTCTTCCAGAACTGACCTCAAACTTCTTCCCTGGCCAGTATTTTGTTTTTAATCACAATTTCAAGTCCTACAGGACTCTATTGTAAGAACAGCTGCTCCCACAGAAACAGCATTGCATATTCTTCTGTTAGAGTGCATGACTCTGCATGCATTGATGTGTTTATCTGTATAGATAGTTTCATTCTAGGATAAACTTCTTAAGAAAATGGATGTAACAGTTATATTTAGCAAGAAAACATGTGAAATTCAAACATCTGAGTGAAAGATTAATATCTACCTAAATTTACTTGTTAGCTGGCTCATAAAAACATAAATATTGTATATAATATTGGGAAAGGGTGATGGTTGATCTTCATGCTCAACTTGATTGGATTAAAGACATGTAGACAGGAGAAAGGATTATGAGAGCATTAACCCCATCAAAGGAATAGCCTGTTGATGAGTTCCTAGCTGAGTGAACCTAGTGGCAGGAATAGGTCACTGGGTGTGACTTTGAATGGCCCCTCTTATGTTCTTGCCTTAGATCTGTGCTTCCATGGCATGAGCAACTCTGTCCCATCATGTGCTCCTATCATGATGATTCTTCCTCATCACAAGCCCCGAAGCAACAACTCACCATGGCCTGGATCCTCTGAAACCATGAACCAAAATAGATCTTTATCTTTTCAGTATTTTGTATGAGGTGTTTTTTTTTTCCCTCAGCAGTGGAAAGCTCAGTAACACAGTTATTTATCTAGTGCATGATGTTTAAGCATACGTATATGTTTTTAATATTTAAATTGGGTTGAACATATATATTAATAGAAGAAGAAAAGAGAGTGAGATCAAGTGGAGCCTGTCATTCTGTACCTTACTTTTTTTAGTGATTTCTAGTTCTATTTATGTTGTTACAAGTGACAAGATTTCATTCTTTTTCACAGATGAACAGTACTCCATTGTGAATACTTACTTTTTCTTTGTTTATTCACCAGTTGACAGACTCATAGGTTGAGTCCTTATCTTGGCAGCTGTGAACAGTGTTGCAATAAACATGGAAGTGTGCATGTCCTTCAACACGCTGATTTTTAATATAATCCTCCATGAGACCTCAGGTTTGTGCAAGATCGTGATAAGAACCGTGGTATGTGCAAATCGCAGGAGGCAGCCCTGGGGCGAGACTTTTCCAGTATCGTTTTTCTCCTCTGTAACTCCCTCCCTAGCTTTATATTTCTTGTGGTACTGAAGATCAATCCCAGGATCCTTGCACTAAGCTACATCCTCAGCTTGTTTTATTTTTTGATTTTGAGATAGGGTCTCATTAAGTTGGTAAGTTGCCTAGGCTGGTCTCAAACTTGCAAACTTCCTACCTCAATCACACAGAGGACTGGGATGGCAGACCTGCGCCACTAGGTGCAGCTCCCCAATCCATCTTGCCAGAACACAAGGCCAAGCTCAAGGTATATTCTGACTACACTCCTGTTTGTATATCTTACCAATTACTCCCTAATTATAATCATTCAAATTCGCTTTCAAATGTATTATTTTCCATATGTCTACTAAGGAAAAAAAATACAGATTTTTTTCTTCATAATAAAATCTAAACTTGACATTTATAACACTCTAGATGCAGCTTTAACTTACCTTTCCAATCTTAGGTTTCTTCTGCTCAACCCAGATCACCACAAGCGACCCTAGACCTGTCCTTCCATCCTTCCATCACAAAGACCCTGGACCTGTCCATCTACACCTCCATCACAAGAGTCCCCAGGCCTGTCCTCCTACTCCTCCACCATAAGAGACCCTGGATCCGTCCTACTCTTTCCCATTGATATCTGCTTTCCTAATTCACTTCAGACATCTCCTGTATCTGTAAAGTTGTAATTCACATGATATGTCCCACATCAATGAAAATGTTCAACAAAAGGCTTTTCATTGTCTGGCAAATATTTTGCTGAATCTAAATATTATAAGGAATAAGCAATTATGAATGGTGATTTCACCAAATAAAATGAGGAGGGAATTTTCATTTTTTAAAATGACAGACAGGTATTGTTGTCATCTCTTCTTCAACTCGGAAACCGCCCAAACCACCCAGAAAATGAAAGAAAAATGCAAACAAGCTTGGTATTTTAAATTAATAGCATTAATGATGTACCCTATATTTTCACGGTAAGTGGAAACGGAAAAAAAACTGAGAATTGATATTTATTGATATTTTAAAACAAAGATATTTAATCTTTAATCTTTTCAATTTTAAAGAACTGTGGATATTTGAGAACTTCTGAATATAACCCTGATATAGGACCCAAGACTCTAAAACTGGCTGTACTGAATATGCCTTTTTATTTTCTAAAATCTTGTGATTTTGGTATCTGGGGCCATATTGACCCTGAAGAGTCTGCCCTTCCAGGACTACCAATTCCTACCTAGCAAAAACCTCATCTGTCAGGTCCAAATCAACCCAGGGCCCCATTCCGCCACCTCCTTTCCCTGGTTCTTGCACACGGAATCAATATTTTCATTCCCTAAACATCCCAGGGCCAACTACCTGACAAAGGGAAAGTTCCCCATAGTGCAACAAAAGCATTTAAATTAGCTAGTCCTAAATCTACTTCCACTGCTGTCTTAGGTAATTTTTCATTTCTTGGACACGACGTCCAACACCCACAAGTTAACAGAGAAAGGGCTTATTGTTATGTAGATCACTCACAGTTTCAGTTGGCCTCAGTACATTCATGGGCAGCTTCAGATGGCAAGAAGGGTCTGGTGGAGAACAGCTGCCCACAGCATTGCAAGAGGAACAATCAGGGTTGGGGAAGAACCAGGGCAGGTCCCACACCCTCAGTGACCCCCACACCCTCAGTGACCCCCACACCCTCAGGCATTGCCTGTCCTGACTCAGCCTTACCTCTAAATAGCACATGATATCCAAAGATAATCCACAACATCCAAATACATGACGCTTTGGGGGGACATTCCCAAGTTAAACCACAGCACTTTCTACTCATTCCTTCCTGTGGAATTCACAGTAAAGCTTCATTCCACGTTTCCTCCAGCTCTCTGCTCCGGGGTTTCCTGTCTGGCCCAGCATGGCTGCCGCCACCTCCAGGAAGTGTATTGCACTGCCTGTCCAATGGAGACCGTTTCCTGAGCTGTTGGCCTTGACTTACCTGAATGAGAGCAATAAAACCTACACTTCCAGACATCGCTGAGCTGTGTGGATCAATAGGCCTCCAGAGTTCCTGTTCTGTGACAAGCCACATTCTTATTTGTTTAATTATTGCCTGTCTCCCTTCCCTATTAGTGTTGAAGAAGACAAAATTAAAATAGAGTTAGACCTGCTCACCATCTTCATCCACTTACCCCTCCCTTCTCCCTGGGCTCATGAGAAAATCAACTTTTGACCCTAAACCTGCACCTGTTCCGAGAACAACCACAAAATGTCTCTGTGTACCCAGAACTCGCTACGGTTGATAGATTGTACATTAGATAGGTACATACACTTCTTGATGCAAAAACAATGTGCGACCTATTTTGCCTTTCTTGCTTCTTTCTTCTGTGAGTATAAAAACCCCTGACCCAAGTCATTTGGGGCCAGCTCCTTCTGGTTGTCAGGTCCCAGCATACTGGTCTGTGTGGATGAATAAACTCTTGATCATCCGTGCCTGTGAGTCCTGTGTGTTATTCCATGCTACAACAGTGTAACCTCCAAAAGAGTATGAACACACACACACACACACACACACACACACACACACACACCAGTCTCTCATATGTGCGAGGGTGGTTGCTCTATAAAAACTTACTGAGTGAAAAGATAAGCATAACAATAGGTAACATACGTGAATCAATTCTTGAAGCTGATCAACATCCTGATGAGTCAGAAGCTTTAATTTTCCTACTTTACCAATGACAAAACCAAGGCACACAGATCTTGAGTAAACTACCCAGTCTCCCAAGTAGTAGGCAATGACCAGGGCCTGGGTGTGATACACCTGGCTTGCCAGGCTGTGTTCTCACCCATGAAACACAGTATGTGTTATTGCAAGAGAAATAACAAAGGCTCAACCCAGGACAAAATAGTTATCAGATGAAGCTTTGCTACTTAAAATAGGAATCTTTTAAATCTCTTTTCCCCCTCAAAGATAGAGAAAGTCAATGTCTAAGAAATGAGGAACTATCTTGCCAGCATTCCTTATATAGGGACAACCCTTGGAGCAAGATGCTGACTTTTGCTGTGATGTCATCTTTTATTCCTAGTTAATGACCCATCCAGGTGCCTGAAGGTGCATCAGCCAAACACAGCCGGAGGAGAGGAGGCTAAGTTAGCCCTGCTGTTCCCCAAGAACCTGTGTCGGTCACTCAGAATATAACCCTGAAATGCCGTGGCGACTCAGTGTCCCGGCCCACACCTGCTTTGCCTCCTGCCCTTCTGTGCCTCCGCACTGGCACTACCAACTACCCCATTCCAGGGCTTTGAAGTTCTTCTGCACTTACCTTGTCCATCAATGCGTCTTTCCAGCCCAGGGTATGGGGGTTGGAAAATCTCTTTGCGTGAAGCAAATGGTGCCTGGTACAGCAAGATGAGAAAGCATGTGGGAGGTGATGGTGCTAACCACTGGCTTCAGGTGAACGGTGAAGTGGAGTCAGGTCAGAGAGGTAAGCAGAGAGGTCCCAGACCAGCAGGACGGCAGAACTGTGCAGGTGGGAAGACGCAGAGTGGGCAGACTAGATAATGCCCCGAAGACTTTGACAAAGAGAGCCCTAGGCAGCTTAAGGAGCAGTAAAAAGCAGAAGGCAAGTGGGTGAGGACTGAGGAACTCCAATGTCCCCAGTCTGGGAAGAAAAAGAACCAATAAATTATGAAAGAGACTTAAATTCCCCATTCCTTCTTCCCAGTAGCGGCACAGCCTTCGGCCTGTGTACCAGCACAGATGCTGCAGACATCAGGTCATATGGGGGAGATAAGCTCAAGGCAAGACTCCATGTTGCTGCCGGATCTCGCACCACAGGATTTGCTACTGACAAACATGGAGATGTAAAAAAGCTCTCTTTGAAATGAGCACAGACAACAACCACAGCTAGCGATGTGCATGAAAAGAAATTTGGGGTGACTGAAGGGAGAAAAACTGTGTTCTCTTTAAAATACTCCCTGAGGACTCACGATGGATTGAATTAACCTAGCAGTGACTGAGGAATGGACCCATCACCTGCTGCTAAGCAGACAGCACTCTGGGAGGCTGAGGCAGCAGAATCTTGAGTTCAATCCCCAAGCACACACAGGCTATAATAACGTTTCTCAGGCCTGTAATTCTAGTACTCTGTGAGGCCGAGGCAGGAAGGTTGCAAAGCTTAGACTGGGCAGCTTGGTAACTTAGTGAAACTCTGTCTTAATATCAAAACTAAAAGAAAAATTTAAAATTACCCAAGATGAGTAGAGCACCCGGCCCTCTCCACTGTCATCCACGTGCCACCGAGCCTCGCAGTGGAATCTGGGCCAGGCTGGCGCAGGGCGGAGCCGAGCAGGAGTAGACCAGTGGGACTCGAGTTCATGTCCCCCACTGCCCCTCTCCAGGATGGTCAGTGCAGAGGCTGTATTCTCCCAATGCTGGACAGAGCCGTGCGGGGGAGAACCACATGGGGGAATCCAGGGAGAGACAACCAGAGACAATCAAAGACAACAGAACCATGAGGAAATGTGGAAATAAATCTCTTTAAAAAGTCTTGACATACCAGAAGAGTATACTAGGAATCCTGAAAATGCAGAAGCGAAAGATGAAAATGACAAAAGTGATGGTAACTTCTGGGCACAGAAATACATCAAATTAAAGCAGGAAATGATGCAGGAAATGAAAGTCATAGATCAAGAGCTATGCCAAGAGAAGCAAGTAGAGGAGATCAAAGAAGAAATGAACCAGAAGATAATGAAGGCAATACAAGAAAAGAGAGAAGAACACAACAGAGACATAAAAAATGTAGATAACCAGGAAGTGAAAAACACACAGGGCACAATAAGCAACACTAACGAGCAATTTCAAAAGAGATTATGAGACCTAGAAGACAAAATGATGGAGCAGGAACAGAAACACCATAAAGAACACAATGTAAAAAAAAGAAGAAAGTGAATAATTACAGTGACTGCTAGATGATTCAAAAAGAAACAACCTGAGAATTATGGGAGTCAAAGAGAAGACTGAGGAAAAAACAAAAGGCTTAAAAGTCATATTCAAGAAAATTTCCCAAATCTAAAAAGAGAAATGAACATTGAACTACTGCAGGCATATAGAACACCAAACAATATGGATCAGAAGAGAACTTCATCACAACACATCATAATTAAAGTATTAGAAACCCAACACAAAGAGAGAATACTGAAAGCGATAAGAAAAAAGCAGAAGGTGACCTACAATGGTAAGCCCATCAGGATAACTGCAGACTTCTCAACCCAGACTCTATAAGCCAGGAGATCATGGAGCAATGTTATTCAAACACTAAAAGAACACAAATTCCAACCAAGAATACTATATCCAGCAAAACTATCTTTTAAACTAGAGGGAGAAATTAAAATCCTCCATGATATAGAAAGCTTAAAGAAACTTGCAGCCACTAAGCCTTCACTACAGAGAATTCTCAAAGGAAACTTGGGTAGTGAAAGAGAGGCCAATGACACAAGTGACCCCAGAGAAAAAAAGACAAAGGCTAGAGGAGAATGAGCTGAGAAAAAAGTAAAGCCAGTAAACAACATGGAAAAACTACAATGATGGCAGGACACACTAAACATACCTCAATAATTACCCTAACTGTGAACAGCCTCAACTCACCTATCAAAAGAGATAGACTAGCTCACTGGATCAAAAAAACAGAAACCCACAATTTGCTGCCTGCAAGAGACACACTTTACCCACAAGGAAAATCATAGACTGAAAATAAAAGGTTGGAATTCAATATTTCATGCAACAGGTCCCAGAAAACAACCAGGGGTAGCTATATTAATCTCAGACTCATCAGATTTCCAAAAATAAAAAAAACAGGTGAAGAGAGACAAAGATAGCCACTACATGCTGGTTAAAGGAACACGAGAACAGGAAGAAATCACAATTATCAATATATATGCCCCCAACTCTAGAGCACCCAGTCACATAAACCAAAAGTTATTATATCAGAAAGGACACATAGGTCCCAATACGATTACAGTAGGGGACTTTAATACTCCACTACCACAAATAGATAGATCAACCAGACAAAAAAGTCCATAAAGATATAAAACTGCTGAAAGACACTATAGAAAACTTGGACAAAACAAATATTTACAGAGTCTTCCATCCAACATCTACTGACTACACATTCTTTTCAGCAGCACACAGAACATTTTCTAAAATAGATCACGTTCTAGGACATAAGTCATGCTTAAACAAGTACAAAGGGATAGAAATAATTCCCTGCATACGCTCAGATGACAGTGGAATAAGACTGGAACTTAACAGCAGCAGAAACAGAAGAAAATACACAAATACGTGGAGACTTAACAACTTACTACTGACCAAACAATGGGTCACGGAAGAAATCAGAGAAGAAATAAAAAACTTCATAGAGTTAAATGATGATGAAAGTACCTCATACCTAAATCTGTGGGACACAATGAAAGCAGTCCTGAGAGGAAAATTCATAGCCATAAATGCACACATCAAAAGAACAGAACAGTCACAAATAAATTCGCTAATGATGCACCTTAAGGACCTAGAGAAACAAGAAAAACTTAAAACAAAAGGCAGTAGAAGAGAAGAAATTATAAAGATCAGATCTGAAATAAATGAGATTGAGATTAAAAAGACAATAAAAAGATTAATGAGTCAAAGAGCTGGTTCTTTGAAAGAATTAACAAAATTGACAAACCTCTTGCTAGCCTCATCAAGAAAAGGAAAGAAAAGGCACAGATTAGCACACATAGAAATGAAAAGAGTGAAATTACAACAGACTCTGCAGAAATCCAGAATATTATAAGAAATTATTTTGAACACCTATATTCTAACAAATTTGAGAACTGGGAAGAAATGGATGAATATATATATATATAATTTTGGTAATATATGTACATATATATATACATACATATATATGTATACATGTATATGTATATATATATATATATATATATATATGTACATATATTACCAAAATTATATGTATATATATTACCAAAATTAAATGAGGAAGATATAAAAATCTTGAACAACCCCATCACACACACAGAAATTGAAGCAGTAATAAAAGCTCTACTTACAAACAAAAGTCCAGGCCCAGATGGATTCACAGCAGAATTTTTTCAATGCTTTAGGGAAGAACTTACTCCAATCCTCCTCAAACTATTTCATAAAGGAGAAGGTGAAGGAATGCTACCAAACTCATTTCTTGAGGCTAGAATCACACTAGTCCCAAAACCAGAGAAAGACCAAACCAGGAAGGAAAATTATAGACCAATATTTTTAATGAATATAGATGCAAAAATCCTCAATAAGATTCTGGCAAACAGAATCCAACAAGTAGTCAGAAACATCATACACCATGATCAAGTGGGCTTCATCCCTGAGATGCAAGGCTGGTTCCACATACATAAATCAATCAATGTAATACACCATATCAACAAAAGTGAAAACAAAAACCACATGATCATCTCTATTGATGCAGAAAAGGCCTTTGACAAAATCCACCAACCCTTCCTGTTAAAAAACACTGAGAAAAATAGGTATAGAAGGGCCCTACCTAAAACTCATAGAAGCCATATATGCCAAGCCTACTGCAAATATCATAATAAATGGAGAAAAATTGAAATCATTCCCTCTCAAATCAGGAACAAGACAAGGCTGGCCACTTTCACCTCTCTTATTCAACATAGTCCTTGAAACACTTGCCATAGCAATCAGACAAGAAAATGAAATAAAGGGAATCTGCATTGGAAAGGAGGAGGTCAACCTTTCCTTATTTGCAGATGATATGATTATCTACATGGAAGACCCTAAAAACTCCACTATGAAACTCCTGGAAATAATAAAAAAAATTGAGCCAAATCTCAGGATACAAAATTAACACTAAAAAATCAATAGCTTTTCTTTACACTAACAATGAACTTATTGAACAAGAACTCAGAAAAACAGTTCCATTCTCAATAGCTCAGCAAAAGATTAAATACCTAGGAGTATACCTAACAAAGGAAGTGAAGGACCTATATAAAGAAAACTACTTTACATTGAAGAAAGTAGTTATAGGAGACATTAGAAAATGAAAAGGCACCCCCTGCTCTTGGATAGGCAAAATAAATATAGTCAAAATGACTATACTGCCTAAACTGATACATAGATTCAATGCAATTCCTATCAAAATACCTACATGTTTCTTCAAAGAACTTGAAACAACAATTTTTAAATTCATATGGAACCAAAAGAGACCAAGAATAGCCAAAGCAATCCTGAGCAACAAGACCAAGGCAGGAGGCATTACAGTTCCAGACATCAGGCTATACTATAAAGCAATAGTTGTAAAAACAACTTGGCACTGGCACAAAAATAGACAGATAGACCAGTGGAACAGAATTGAAGACACAGAGACAAACCCAAATACCCCCAATTACTTAATCTTCGACAAAGGGGCCAAATCCATACAATGGAAAAAGGACAGCCTGTTCAACAAATGGTGCTGGGAATACTGGATATCCACATGCAGAAGTATGAATCTAGCCACACGCCTATCAACATGCACCAAAATCAAATCAAAGTGGATCGAAGACCTAGACATTAAAAATGAAATACTAAACCTTCTAGAAGACAAATTAGGCAAATTTCTAAAAGACATAGGGGTAGGCAAACACTTTCTTGACAAGACACTAAGAGCAAAAGAAATTATCCCCATTATTAACAAATGAGATCTTGTCAAATTAAAAAGTTTCTGCATAGCAAAATAAACTATCAACATTGTAAAAAGAGAACCAATAGACTGGGAAAAAATATTCACCACCAACATCTCAGATAGGAAGCTCATAATTAGAATATACAGGGAGCTGAAGAAAAGTAAGCCTACCAAAATCAAGAAACCTATTAAAAAGTGGGCAAATGAAATGAAGAGGCAGTTCACTCACGAAGAAGTACTAATGGCCAATAGATACGTGAAAAGATGTTCAACATATCTAGTCATAAGAGAGATGCAAATCAAAACAACGCTAAGATACCATCTCACCCCAGAGAGAATGGCCTGTATCAACAAGTCAAATAGTAATCAGTGCTGGCGAGGCTGTGGGGAGAAAGGAACCCTCCTGCACTGCTGGTGGGAATCTAAATTCATACAACCACTTTGGAAAGCAGTATGGAGATCTCTCAAATGACTAGAAATAAATATCCCCTTCAATCTAGCAACACTACTGGGAATATATGCAAAAGAGGCCAAAACAACACATAACAGAGATATATGTATACCCATGGTCATAGCAGCACAATTAACAATAGCTAAAATATGGAAGTCACCAAAATACCCATCAACAGATCAACGAATACACAAACTGTGGTATTTATACACAATGGAATACTATGCATCTATAAAGTCCAACAGCATGGAGGCTTTTATGGGCAAATGGAAGAAACTTGAGAACATCATGCTTAGTGAAGTGAGTCAGAAGCAGAAGATGAAACATCAAATGATCTCTCTCATATGAGAGACCCAGATCACAACTCTAATGCAACTTAAAATGAAAAACAAAGTGAAACAGGAGGGTAGGGTGGGAGGGGGAGGGGAGGGTAGAGTAAGGGACAAAAGGAGAGTACTTGTCACCTTGACAAGATATGTATGTGCACAAAATGCTCAACTTCATTGTAAACCTTAAATTTTGCACTTATACATATCAATAAAATGGGAAAAAAGAATGGCCAAGATATCAATCGTAAGTATGAAATGTCCTTTGGAAAACACGTTACTACAACTGTTTTCCTGAATTATATTTTGCTGTGCATTTAGTGATATTATTCAGCACCCATATCTTGAATTTCAGATATTTGGAAATGCAGTAAAAGTAGAATCATAGATTAATGATTAGCTTGACTGTGCTTCTGACTTATTTTATTGACCTGATTTCTGAGTTTAGCACAATAAACAGTGAAATACTCAAGAAAACTAAGCAAATAAAATGTCATGTGATTGTCGCTGGCAAAAAGTAACAGGCACAGCCATAATATGGTGAGGAATTACAAACCAAATGCTTCACTTACAATTTGCAGCTTTGTATTTAGAAAATAATTTCAGCATTGTTTAAGAAAAACAAATTTCATAAGTTACATTTTGACACTTTATGTCCATTTTTAGTGTACCTTGTTCAAAAAATGCTAAAAAGAAATGAATACAAGCTATTTTATCTTTTAAGAAAAAAACATGCTCAAAGAAAAGTCCTGATAACACACTTACAGACAATAACAGAAACCTGAACGACTTACATGCACCTAATGATTGACTTGCTGGCACTCACTTAAGAAGTAAGTAGACTGACAAGTCTCAGGAGAAAAAGTGTTTCATGATGACCTGTGTTGACCAGTCTCCTATAGAAGAGGCAACTGACCAGCACAGGAGCTATTTAGAAGTGATTTTTGAAACCTTAAGACCCAATGACATTAACTTGCTGCTACAGTTTTAGATTTTGTGTGTAAGAAAGCAAAATGTTTCAGGAACGGTCATTCAGAGCCCAAACAGAGCATTCCCACCTGCTAGGAAGGGTGTGATCAACTAGAGAAAGCCAGGCAAGAGCTGGTGATGATGAGGAGGCTCCACACACCTTCTGTGCTCGTGGTGGAAGGCAGCAGAGTAGCTGCTGTGGGCAGAGGTTGCATGTGAGCCATCACATCTCCTGGTGCTCGTCAGCATCTGTACTTCCACTTTCCTCCCCTGTCACAGCTGTGTCCAACTTGCAGCTTTATTTTTCCTCTTGTTTTTTCAGTGAGATAGAAAAAGTATAAAGAAGTTTTGGTACTTGTATACATGAATTATATGGCAAATTATACAGGTGGCCCAAGAAATTCCTCCTCACACACACACACACACACACACACACACACACACACACACACACAATAAATAAAACCGAGGAAAATAAGGAAGGCCACAGGTTAAACCCTCCTGTAAGTCTACAGATTCCTTGCAGTCCATAGCTTCCAGCCTACTGTCTGTAAGAGCACTGACCACACCCAGATGGCCATGGACCCACGAGGCCCTGCTCAGATTTCTCTTGTCACACATGCCTGACATGACCACTGCCATTCCATCTCCGATCTGATGTGACATATCAGGTCACCTTGAAGACACAGAGCTGCAGGGAAGCACAAAAAGACACTGTTCCTAGCACCTTGCTCTCCTCCTCCTACCTACACACACACACACACACACACACACACACACACACACACACACACTCTCTCTCTCTCTCTCTCTCTCTCACACACACACACACACACACACACACACACACACACACACACACACACACCATGCATTTGCCAGTGATAGGTGCAACTCTGTCCCTATGGGAGGCACAGCACAATGAGTCTCCCCTAGGCTAAAGACCCTTCCAATCTTCCCAACAAACTGTAGGAAGGAAGAAATACAGGAAAATGGAAGCAAAATTTTTTAATTTATATCTGCTTGTCTGAGCACTACTGAAGAACTTCCTAAAGATAAGCCATTTGACTAGATAAATTGAACATTTGGAAAAGACTTCTTACAGCCTAAGAATAAACACAATAAAAAACACCCCCCCCCCCCGTTCATGTGAAGTTATCCTCACAGTTCTGCAATTTTTGTCCATACTGTGTCAGGTATTCTTAATATTAATTTTCTTCTGGAAAAACTACTCACGGACTAACTTCAGTTGCACTGGAAACGCGTCAAGACCTTGCCTCCCAGCTCGGACGGTCCGCAGATTGGGTGAGCGAGCCGCTCTTCACCTTCTCAAACACGACGATCTGGGAGAAAAGGAGAAGCTGACGGTAGCAAAGGTTCCGCCCCGCCAGCGCGGAAGGAGGGCAGCACCGCGAGGCGCC
>PVKB01007464.1:0-34320 GCA_004027205.1 Ctenodactylus gundi | reverse complement strand
TTTTTGTGACACTGATAAAACCAACCAACATGACTCAGCATGAAATAAATTAACTCAAAAATAGTGTATAGCTTTTGCCCTAGGAGTTACTTTTCTCCTTTTCCAGGAAGATTTATATTTAGCAAACTACATTTCTTCTTGCCAGAGCTTGTGTGTGACAACATGCTATAAGGAGAAGCACAACAAAAACTGTCAGAACTAAGCTACCCACAGCATCCTTGTGACAGGGAGAATCTAGGATGATAAATGGTCATAACAAAAGCAGCCCCGCCCAAAGGCTGTGGGGCAGCCATTCTGACAATCCAATGATAGTATCCTGCAGTATCATATGCAAGTGCTGCATATCAAAATGAACCTACCATGTTTAAGAGGTGAGTCTACAAGGCTTTTGCATGCAAATTTTTATACTTGTTCATTTAAAGAATATTTTTGTTAGTTTAAGATAAGAAGTGGTACAGCAGCACTTGACCTGGAGAACTCTATATCCAGCCACCACTGGGGGACCAGATAATGTCTTCTAAGCAAAGCATCTGTTTTCCAAACACCTCACACACCCCTCCTGAGTCTTCCCTCCCACTGCAGCCACAGCAGCAGTCCACCTGCAAGGAAAATCCACTCACGAGCAAGCAGATTCTTTGTTTAAGAGTGTCATATTTAGCTCTTGTCACTTGTTTTATTTTGGAAATCATGGTAAAAAAAACCATAATCTTATCAACAGGAACTTAGTGTCACTTTTCCTCTCTGTTTAGCATCTTCATTTGGGAAATTTTTTTTATCTTCTTTCTTAATGAAAAGAAAAAAACTTGTTAAGCGGAAAACCTCAGAGAACCTGTTTACTACAGTGATTGAACACAGATAGGACAAATTACAGGCCCTCACAGGGACTTTATACGGTAACCCACCTATGACGTGCCCTCACAAAACGAAACTCCCACCCAGCCAAGTGCAGATTGGAACAAGATGAAAACATCATCTCACAACAAAGTTCTATGAGCCCCACTGTTCTCCTGCCAGCTGGGCCAATCCCTTCTCCCACTGAGGAAGCAACAACTGGAGGCAAAGCCATTCTAGAATCCTGCCTGGGGCTTGACTAAATTAGATCAGAGGAGAAAGTGCTCTGCCTATGTCAAACCTGTTATCAGTGTTACTAGGCTGGTGGGAATACCCCACCCATGCTCCTTAGCCCCAAAATATCCAGGAATATTTTTTAAAATCCGCCTGCAAAGTTTTTCATTAGAGGCCCTAAAGGCTCTCTTAGTTCTCTTGTTTTTGAGGTCTTCCACAGGGATAGGAGGGGCGAGCAGACAGCGCCCGAGCAGGCACGTCCCGTCTGCGGCCCACCTTTTTTTACCCTTGATTTTTTTTAACATTACAACAAAGAAAATTTAAGGAAGTTTTAACACTTATATAAATATCAACTATATTATAGAGTTTATTGTCTATGTAGCCCAAGATGTGTCCTTTTCACTCAAAAAAAAAAAAATTGCTGGGCTATAGTTTGGACACATTATACTCACCTCAGAAATTAATTAAAAGTCAGTCTTCCAGCCACTCAGTTATTGAAAATGGCTTCAGATCTGAGTCAAATGATGAAATCTCTAAGTGGGAAGAAAACGCTTATTCTCACTAAGGGGCAATGTTTTCACCAGGAACGATTGATTTAATATTGTGCATAAAGTTGATGTTACTGATTTGATTAAAGTTAGGTTATGTGGAAACAGCCCATTCGATTCCAGGAAACATGAGAAGGTACATGTTAGAAAAGACAATGGCTGACAGAAGCCAGGAAAGTGTGAAAGAAGTGTTATCTGGAAACAAGAGAGGAGAAAGGAAGACACTCGAACTTGGCAGAGAAGATTGAAGGGTCCACAGCCAAACTTTCAGGGCTGAGATCTGCTTTGCTGCGGTTACTTCATGGTTGACAAGATGCTTAACCCTTCTTGCTTGAGTTTACTCAACTATGAAGTGAGGATAACAGTGTCTCAATGAATGCATGCTTTAATGGTTTACTTCGAATGAGTTTGAGTTAAAGCAGGAAGTGCCCAGAAAATATTTTTCACAGACTAAGTCATGACTAATTATTAGCCATTAGTAAAGTTTTACAAAATACAGTAATTGGGAATATTTGTGTAATAGCAAATGACCTTAAATATCAAAATAGGCCTTGATGGGAATGAATTAGAGACTGGCAAATAATGACAGTTCTATGCCGTTCCTGAGTTCCTCTGGAAAAGAGGACAGAAAAGAGGGGGAGGAAGGCATCAGACAGCACAGAACACTGTGTACAATCTTTTGTAAACTACTTCTTCGTTTAATGTTTAGTGAATGTTTTCCTATGAAAACATGTAATTCTACATAAAAACAAAATGTGTTTTACATGCCAAGTATTTGTTATAACATACTTAGGTGTTTGTTTTTCAATTTTTACCATTAATGGATGCAATAAGAAGAAAATATACTGGTATTTCAAATAAAGAAATAAAAATTAACTTCCCTTGCTTTCCTTCACTAGTGAAGACGGGAAAACATCTGTTTAGAAAAATATCTGGAAAAACAATAGTTGGCGGCATGAAATGTGATAGTTAATGGCGCAAGGAGGAACTCACAACAGAAGAAGTTCACTCCTCTGCGAAGTAAAGTCAAAGATACGGCGCTTTTCCCTGGTTTGCCCTGAATATAGTAGGTAGAGCCATAGGAATGGAGAGAAAAGAAGGGAGGAGTGGCCCCTTAGTTACACTGACGTGTGCTAGGGCTCTGGCACAACAGGCAGGTGTGGAACTCGCTAGTAAGACATCTCTCCAGGTGGGAATGCTAAATAACTTCATAGTCCTGTTGAAATGTGCTATCTTCATGAAAATTGTGTCTGATAGCTTGCTAAGCTTCCTACGGTCATTCTTATAATTAGTTCTCTTGAAATGATCTGTTTACATCAATAATTATATAAAAGAATAAAATGAAAGTAAATGTTTAGCATATTAAAAAACAGGTCACCAACAATGTTCAACAGATAGTAAACCCAAAGATACTAATCTTGGTATACAGATTACACTAAATGAGGAAGTTTCGGCAATCCTAATGAAAACAACACACCTCGTTGAAAAATGAACATGATCAGATGATCCTGCATCTCATTTTTCACCTACAAATGAGAAATTATTTTACATAGTTGCAATGGAGATTCAATGAATGAGTCAACATAAAGTTTCAGAAGATAACTGGCCATGGCCTGAGTTTAATATACATTAATCATATAAGTCTACCCCAACAAATCTCCTTTTGTATATCCATGACTTAATATAGTCCTTTAGAAAGATACCAAAAAGAATTTCACATCAAGATAAAATTATATTTGTATTGTTTCGCACACAGAAGCCGAGAATAAGAGCTGAGGGTTCAAGCTGACACACAAGGGCTAGCACAAACATGCAGTTAACAATACAGTGGGTCATCTCTCAAAGGCCTTTCTCTAGTGAAATGTCCTTGTAAAATAAATATTGCAGAAATAGAGAAGAATAGAACCCTACCAAGGGCCATTTTCATTTTGTGCATTTCATGCCTCTATTAATTTGTGCAGACAAACAAAATGTACCCAAAAGGAGATGTCTATGAAATGTCTCTGACAAGATTTTATTTTAATACATTTTTCAATGGTGTCTTTATTCATAAGTAACAAGGACAAGTTTAAATTCTATTCAAATATACTCACTTTAATAAGTCACACAGCCTTTTAAAAAGAGTTCATTGAGAAGTAAGTGTCTTCTTTCCTTTTTTCAGGAAATCAGGTTACGTAGAATAAACTTGACCTACGGACACCAGCAACTTAGGGGCTGCTTTAGGGATCCTCTGACTTAGGTTTCTCATTCTAGTCAACATGAAACAACTATGAAAAAATTCTTAGCTGTTTATTTATTTACCAATGAAAGTATTCCTCTATTTATTTGTAATGAAGGTATTAAACATTTATTTATTGTGTACCATTGTGTGTCAAAGACTGGGTACTGTATAGAAACATGTTATCATTTCAGAGGTTGTTTAACTGAATAGAAGATTGTATACAAGAAGTGATCAAAATGCACAGTAAAGAGTAAATGAAATGTTACAGTAAAAAACAGTGTTGTCCGCCTCCCTCAGAAGACTCCCCTTCACATCGACGCACATTTTTGTCAATTTCTAAAGTGCTTCTGGAATGTATCTTCCATTATTGTCTTCATGTGAGATGATGATCAAAAAATATAGCGAGTGCTGCTGCAGAGAGCCATACAACGAAAAGGCAGGCTTGTAAAAACACCGCAGCATAATAGCACATTCTCTGTTTATTTGCTGTTGATTCTTCCCCAGTCAAAATGATAACGAAGGATAAATATTTTCCCCATTTTCATCAGCATGTAAGTGCAATGTACAATGGTTACGTTGAGCTTAAGTGTTTCGTGCATATATACATATATATAGCATCGAGATTATAATCTCTTCCCCTCCCCATTTTGGCCTCCCTCTCTCATCCCCCTGACTCCCACTATCACACCCATTTGGGAAATGCCTGCATCCTGGGTCTTTTCATATTAGAGAAACCATGCGACATTTAACCTTTTGCATCTGACTCACTTCACTGAGCATGTTGGTCTCAAGTTGTGTCCATTTACCAACAACAGCCTCAAATCCATCTTTCCATATGGAAGAGTTGTACTCCATTGAGCACATATGCTACAATTTTTGGATCCATTGGTCTGTTGATGGATAGATATATTGATGTCTTCCACAATTTAGTTTCTGTTAGCTGTGCTGCTAGAAACATGGCTCAAAGAAACATACTCGCAGAAAGGGCTTCCAGAATTGACTCAGAAAAGGGCAAGAATTACTAGATAAGTACGTTGAGAGAGAATGGTCTTAATTCGAAGGAAATGAATAGTAATGTGTCTTCTACTGCCAAATTTTTCATTTAATTATGCACCATATTCTTCTATCAAACCTTGTCTATGCCCTGCTGTTTGGTGATCATAGTGTGTGTGTCCTTCTTTGCTTCGTGATTTTAACAATGGAGGGCTTAAGAAGATGTCTAACCTTCACACTGTATAGACTGTGGAAGAGGCTTTATTAAGGAAGTTGACAAGCCAAGCCTAGATTTTTAAGAAAAGGCACATGACCTTGACCTTCCATCATTCTGCAGGCAGCTGTGCCCAACCCAGGTGCATCATGAGAAACATTTCCTTGGAAATGCCCCTGCCCCACTGCTGATCGACCTTCCTATAAAACAAACATGAAAACCATCATGTGAGAGAGAGGGAGAAGGGAAAGAAATGAAAGAGAGGGTAGGAAAAAAAGTTTGGCGGAGCGAGGATTTGATAAAAAACAGGATGCTAGAGAACCAGGCAGACGTGTTAAGTTCTAAATACTGCTACAATAATTTAAGAAAGCTAATTGTCCAGCCTTTGGTGCTTTGGGAAATTTACTCCAAACATAGCTCTTGCTGCCAGAGAAAGGAAGCCACAGCCTAACTGGGGTGCTGAGCTGGGAGGGCTGAACTCCTGTGGGGAGAAGAGGTCATCGTCTTCTCTCTCATCTCATTCCCTTTCCAAATAAGCAGTAAAGATATCGCAGTCATTTTCAGAGAATTTGAACCTCAGCACCCTGGTGTGGCAGACATTGCTAGGTATAAAAGATGTCAGAGCAAATGAATTGGATAAGGGTCCCTGCTGCGGTCTAGTGGGAGATACAGATGACTGCAACTAAATCTATAGTTTTAAGTATTACACGAGCATAATGTCAGTATTGCTCACAATACACTAGCAATGATTTTCCATGTTGTTTTGCATAATAGATGACTCCATGGAGAAGTTTCCCACAAAAGGAAAACTCACAGAGAAAAGGAACTGAACGGGGACAGGGGGAAGAAGCTGCGGAGCTGGTTTCTGCTGTGAAAGTCATTAACCAAGTTGGGTAGCAAATGCCTCCACAGCCACACCTGCCCCGCTGAAGCTCCAGGGGCCATCTGCCAACGTGAAAATTAAATAAGGCAACAGAAAGACTGTGCCCACATGAATTTGGTTTTATTTTTACAACACAGAGTGAGGCTCTGCACCATAAAACAACCGCAGAGTGACTTTGCCAAGTCGTGGTGGCTTCCCAGAAGGCATTAAACACTCAGGAAGTCTCCACCATCTCTACTAATGATGTTTGCTACTGCATCATTAAATGACTTCTGACTTTTAGGGTAAAGCACATTTAGTGAAAATTTCATCAAGCAACTTAAAATTTACACATCAATTTCAGCATAGTCGGTTAGACAAGCTTAAAATTCTGTAATAAAGGTCTCAAAATGCCTGCTGTAATCAGAAGGCTTTATTCCTCTCTTAATTGCCTCTGTTTCTTCCAACACTTAATGTTTTACCCTATACCAAAAAAAAAAAAAAAGATATTTTGGCTCTCAATTTTTTTTTTAATAAAGAACAAAAGATACAGCCCCATGGAATTAGCTGGGATACTCAAAAGTCATTATGGTTTCAAAAGATCCTATTTTCCCCATTAGTAGGAGAAGGCAGTTTCAGAAAAAAAAATTAATCTAAGATTACTTACCCTATTGCCAAGTTGTTTCAAGTCCTGAATTGTAAATTATTTTAAAAAGTATTTTTAAAATATTTTCTTGGCATAAGTAAAAGTTAGTATATTTTCACTGATTTGGGAAAATAGTAAAACTAAGTATAAAGCATTTGTTTGGCTTGCTTTGTTTCTTGAATCTTTACATTTCTTTCTTCGTGTATATGTAATAACTCAAACTAGACAAAAATATACCCAATAATCTATTTTAGTGAGTACAAATGAAAATAATTTCTAATTTGTACAATAAATATATTTGTTCTCAAATGCCTAAAACAGCTTGTTCTCTGGATTATTAAGATGTATGTAAAGCAGAATTTCTTCTCTGGATTATTAAGATGTATGTAAAGCAGAATTTCCTTTCTATTCCTTTTTTATAATCAGTAGAAAAACAGAAATAATCAACTGATATTTTAATACTCCTAATATATACATGTAGAAAAGTTGGATAAAGCACATAAATTTCTTTCTCAATACATGACTCACCTGATAAAAGGGTAGAGTCAAATGGATTTTTTTTCAGATGATAAGTATCAAAGTGCATTAAAACCAATGTTAAGGGTGAGTGAAATAGCACAGAAAGCAGCCCAGGAGATAACATTGTACTGCTAATTTATAGGGTTAAATTTTAATGTTCATGTAGGGAATAAAAAGTGGTACTGAACTAGTCTACTTAGTACTTCTGCAAAGTGCTGGAATATTCACGCGGCTGCCCGTGCCATTGAACTTGTAGCTTTGGAGTATGAGCTATCATCAGATGCCTAAGGAGGACCTGGTTTACAACTCGTGCTGCTCAAGGACAATGGATAAAGTGCACTTTGTATTCAAAGTTAACAAAACACATGAGGGAAATGTATCCGAGTGAAGTAAGAGACGTGGTAAACAATATGTGATCCTGTTGAATTATATATAGCAGACAATAAAGCAGTTCTGGGCACACTGAAGTAGTTTGTGGAAGGTTAACATTCCGTATGAGGACCACAGGAAAAGCTGGATAAAAACAAGAATTATATGTAGGGCTGTATCATCGGAGGACTACTAAAGCAATGAAATCTGTGAGGTCTAGATTTTGGTTACAGTGTGAACATAAACCGATCACTTTCCCACCTGGCCTATTTATTGATTTGAGGGACAAGGCAAAAGGCAAGGAGCTTATTTGTCTTAGTTTGTGGTGCTAGAAATTGAACCCAGGGCCACACGCATGGTAGGCAGCTACTCTACCACCAACCTGCACCTGAAGCCCTGAACATTTAGTTTTTGTCAGTTTGGAGAAATCTTTCTAGAAATAGAAAAGCTACCATAGGTTTTGGTATTCTAAAATGACAATAAAATAATTGGAGACTTGATGATTTTCTTCTCAAAATGTGTGCAAAAATTCTGAAGCTGGTAGGGAAAGAGGCTTAAAAAAGTTCTGCCAAGGAACAGATTCAGGATGTTTGGGGTCTTGTGGAGTCCCTTTGCCAAGGCATCAAGGACTGGAGTTCAGGAGCAACCAGGGAGAGGAGTCTGGCATGGTAGTGTAGCCGCCTACATGATGCTCCAAGGTATCTTGGGACCAGCGATGAAGGAGGAAGGGATGTGCTCCATTGAAAGCAACAACCCAGGGGCTGGGGTTGTATCTCAGTGGTTAGAGTGCTTGCCTGGGAACCAGGAGGCCCCAGGGTCTATTTCTCAGCACCCCACTAGCTGAGGCAGGAGGACTGCTATAAATTCAAGTGTAGCGTGGGCGATAGAGTGCATTTCGGAGCAGCTTGGACTAGAGATCAAGGCCTTGTCTCCAATAAATAATCAATCAATCAAACAAATAAATAAATGGAGTCAGCTTACTCTGACTGGGTTTATTGACTTGCACAGGAATGAACACCATTCCACAGGACAGAATAAAAGACTGTCTGGTCTCTGTGGTTTATTATACGTAGTACCTGGCATTCAATAAATAGGAACTTGACTTTCAGCTTCTAGAGGCTGCCCACATTCTTTAAGGTATAGTCCATTCCTCGCCTGTCTCCAAAACAAGCAATCACATCGTTCCAATACCTGCCTGCCATCTCCTCTTCTCTGACCTTTCTAGTTCTCTATTTCTTCCTTTTATGATTTGTACTATTTTATTGGGCTACCTGGATAATCTAGGATAGTCTTCCTATATTAGAATCTTTAATAGAATCATCTCTGCAAAACCCGTTTGCAATGGACAGTAGCAGACGGGCAAGCTTCTGAGATGAGCATTTGGACCTTGTTGCAGAGCCATTGGCCTGGCGACCACTAGAATAAAACAAAATTAAAACAATAAAATACCATTATACAAAAGATTAGGAAAGAAACTGTAATGAGAGCCAATAGCAAGTACTCCGAAGGGTGTCTTTTTATACACTTTGGGTGAATATGTACAATGTTATGGTCATTTTGGAAACTATTTGGGTAGTATCATTTCTTGGTGTCTACCCAAGAGAAAAATACTGCAAGTACATAAGACATGAATTCAAAGCTGTTTACTCAACATTGTTAGAAATAGTGAAAAAGGAAGTGATACATTTCTTGGTTGGAGAAATATAGACAGCCATGATTTACTTATGCAATGGAATTCTATAAATTAGATGTGACACTGGAACTAAACCTCGAGAACAGAAAGGAAAAGGAAAACAATTATTGTTTAACAATAGGAATAAAAAATCATTTTAGTTAGCAAGGTGGAACTATTACCTGGCTCTAAATGTATATTTACAAAGAAGAATGTACATTTTTCATGAGCACATCATAATAATAATTTTGCACATAATTACACATTTATAACAAATAAGGCCCAAAAATTGAGTTGTCTTAAGAGAGACAGAAGGCTGAATGAATACAGAAAGGGCAGTAAATATATCTATACTATTTCTTAATATGAGTACTTAGCCAAATGCTAACCTCTTTAATGTTAAATACAGTTCAAGCATATTTGTCTTGTTTAACTTTCTTTACATTTATGTTTTTCAATAATTAAGAGGTCTTAATAACTCTCTATTCTATTGTTAAATTATAACACTGAATTCAGAGGAATCAAGATGAGCAATTCATATTCAGGAATAAGTCATAAAACTGAACCTAATGCAAGTGGCTATAAAACAGTCCCAAGGAAAGGAGTTGCTAATTGGACTGTGTCTCAGTGGTACCTGATTTCATCTGAAACTATTCAATGCACATGAAACTTCTGAAAAAACTTGCAGGTATTAGGGCTCAAAAGTTTTATTATCTAACAATGTATCTTTATTTCCATAATGAACAAGGTTTCTCTTTTTTTTTCCTGTCAGAAAGCTACTAATGCCTCTTTCTACCCAGCTGCCTCTCTCTCTCTCTCTCTCTCTCTCTCTCTCTCTCTCTCTCTCTCTCCCACCTTTTCTCTCTTTCCCTGTGGCCTTGTTCCTGAGATTGAATTTGTTATTTGTGCATGATAATTTTTTTTTTTTGACGAAACCTGGAGTGTCATTCTAACCCTGTGGGAGGCTGGAGCAGGAGAATGACAAGATAAACCGTAGCATGGACAACTTAGCAAGATTCTGTTCCAAACAAAAAGTAAGAGAGGCGGGGGGCTTAGCGCACAGCACAGGCCTTGAGTTCAATCTCCAGTACCACAAAACAAACTAAAGATAAATTTATTGACAAGCCTCATTATAATCAACTTAAGTGTCATAATACTGACCTGAATTACATATAAGATTGTTATTTCTACTGAACCTGCCTCAATTGTTACATTGTCCCATGCCAGTATACGCCTTTAAAGTTTGTTCATTGTCCTTTACATTCAAATTTAGACACATAAGTCACAACCTTATCTCTAATACTTTCTTTTATCATTATAATGTTTACAAATTTGTTTGTAAATAAATAATAATTATTCTGATCTACTTGTGCTGCTGTAAGAGAACACTTCAGACCAGTCAATTTATTTTTTAAAAATATTCTCCTACAGTTCTGGAAGCCAGTAAATTTAAAGTCAAGATGGCATCAAATTTGGGGCCTAATGCAAGTTACTCTTTGCTTCCAAGACAGCACTTCTGTGCTGCCTCTTTTGAAGAGGATAAAACTATTTTCATATAAGGGAAGGGACAAGAACCTCCCTGAGGTTCTCATAAGAGCACTCATGTAATGCCCTGAATCCCATCTGCAACAGCCTCACTATAATGCCTTGATTACGTCTTAATTTTGTATTATCTTCACACGAGCTTTGATGCACATGAATAACAACTGTGGTACGTATCACCTCCAGAATCAAAGTCAGGAAAACTTGTGCTTTATCTGTGCGGAGATTTCCTTACAATTTCTAGAACCTCAGAAATTTCAATGAAGAAACAAGTAACTCTGTTTCTATAGAATTGATCTGTAGTCTTCGACATGCATTTTTTTCTTTGTCTTAACTAGATATCTTGGTAAGAAATTTGTTTTCAGTTTTGGACATAATTATTATACTTATTAGTTTATGTTTGTAATTCATAAAATCAATTTTGCAGATTGGTGTGTGTGTTCACATCCCATCTTAATCATTCTTATGCCATCTTCCCGGTCTCACTTGCCCCTTTCAGATCCCATTTCCACCTTGCCAAAGTCTACCTGCCTATTTTCTATCACCTATCTTTTATTTTGCTCCTAAAATTATTTATATTTCAGTTTTCTTACATAAGAGAAATCATAAGATACTGAAGCTTCTGTGCTGATTGCACTTAACACTGTGGTCTCCAGGCACACCCATTTTTCTACTAATGATGGAAATTTGTCCTTCTTCATGGCTGAGTTGTACTACATTGCATATAACATATACTAAATTATTGTTATCTGTGGATCTGCTGATAGGCATACAGGTCACTTTCAAGATTTAGCATTTGTGAGTCATGCTATTATAAACATGGCTATACATATGACACTATAATGGGATGTCTTTAAATTTTTAGGGGGAGATATTTTGAAAAGGCACAACCATGTAAAATGGAATTTCTGTAGTTAGTATTTTTGAGGAATTTCCATACTGACTTCCACAGTAGCTCTACCAGTCTACATGCCCACCGACACCGTATAACCATTCCTTGTTCCTCACAACCTTGCCAACATTCGTTGTTTTTTGAGATCTATGTGATAGCAATTCTTACTGGAATAAGAGCAAATCTTGATATTGTTTTCATTTGCATTTCTATAGTGGCCAAAGATGCTGAACATTTTTCATGCATGTAATGGTCATTGGAACTTTTAAAAAATCTATCTATTTAATTAAATTACACATCTTTGATTGGGGCTTTTATTTTGGAGGTTCTACTTTTTTTGGAGGTTCTATATATTTTACATATTAGTCTATATATTTTACATATTATCTGAAAGTTGGTTGGTGAAACTTTCCTCTATTTTGCAGATTGTCTCTTCACATTGGGAGTTGTTTCATCTACTGTTTTTCAGAATCAGAACCCCAATTCTATATGAAATAAAACCAAGACCAACAAGTAGGATTATGTGAAATTAGAATGTTTTTGGTTTTTAGTGTTAGTGAAAGGAGAAGATTCAGGGTCTTCTATTTTTTTTTTCTAATGTTGATCACTCAAAGACTTAGGAAGAAGCAACTGTGGAAATCTGTTCATTTCTTAAGTATATTTATACCAACTGTGTACATATGACTTGAAAAGTAAATAAAGCAGGCACGGGGTTCTGGTGAGCTCTCCATGAAGTTGAGCTGTGTCCAAGTTTCTTTCTTCTGCTAAACAAACCTCCATTTTAACTGATGAAAAAAGTATTGTTGTGGTAATCAAGGATTTATGTCTGTCCAAATCAATCTTCCATGATCTCCAAAAAGCCTGGGAATTTCTCTTTAACAAATGTATGCTCTAGTAAATGACAATAGGGTCCTTTGGGGAGACTTAGGAGGTTTGCGCATATGCCCTTGAGATTTTCACCTGCTATTTCCTCAAGAAAGCATAATACTGGGTCTGAGACAGACGAAGGCTTAAGATTTTGCCAGAAAGCTGTGATTCAAGTCAGGTTTCTGGTCACTCGACTTTTTTAGAGTATCGAGAACAAGTATGATCCTAGTAGATTTCTAACATTTTTCCAGTCTAAGACTCAATAAAAAATATTCACCACCATGAATACTATATATGAGTTAATTAATCAAATTGTTCTAAGGATCTCTTGATCATCCCTTGATTGATTGCCATACCCAAGTCAATGCCCCAGGCTTTTGAGATCTGTTAGGAAGACTAGACCTCTATGAAGCATCGCAGTTCAATGGCAGTGTATTCCACTAGCATTCTGAATCAACAGAGAAGAGTTCCTGGAGGCCTTTCAAAGATGATGGGTTTGTTATCACCAATATGCATCAAAGTGTTTTCCAAGGCTCTCCTGGGAAGCACATGGGGTAGGTAAGTGTGTTGTATATGAGCGATTGATTTCAAATCTATATGTCTCTAAGTCTGAATTCCTTCATAATTAATTCTCCAACTTTCACAAAAGACACTTGGCAAGAGTGTCAATTTAACTTTAAAAATAGTGGCAATCATTAGATCAAAATTTGATTTTAATTTTGATGTATCTCAGCCCTATCACAATTGATAAAATATTTTTCACCCCCCAAAATCATATGTTTTCTTCATCTGTCTCGAGCCAAGAATTTCAGACTCTGAAGCAGAAATTCTTTTAAGCCTTCAAATGCCATGAGAAGCACACATTAATTCTTGGATTTCTTATGTCTCTGCATGTTGTTCTCATGTCCTGGCCTGGTCCCTTCAATGATTATCTTCTGTGAATATTGGTTGCAGATGGCCACAGATGCAAATGAAATGCTGTTTCACATTCTTTTCCATAAGCCTTTCATTCTAGATTTCAGAGCATCTGATTTCAATCAGAACAGAACCAACTCCAGATAACTATTTACCCAAGGTTCTACTTTCTACAAAGACATCAGGAATCGGTGTCGATAAACATGAGGATTGTTGGTTATAAGAAAAACAAACTAATACAATTGTTTAAGCAGAAAAGATGTTTATTATAAAGGTATAGACAGCATAAAATTTTGAGAACGGTAAAGGAATAGGTTAAAGATGAAGATTCCAAAACTAATGCCCACAGTCATACTAAATAGCACAAACATATCAGTGAGAGAATGGCCACTGTCTCCCCACAAGCAACTGAGACTGTAGTTTATATGGCTGACAGCGGTAACATTTTATTTGCATCCGACATCAAGGTATTCTGTGCTAGGAGTTCTGCTGCAAAGATAATTCACCAACCCACCTCACAGGCAAGGGATTAAGTAAGTGCTACGCTGACTGGCATGATTACTGAGAAGGATTTGTCCCTGGAGCCTCCCTTACTCACGTTGTCACTTTGAAGCTGCAGTCTGGCACTGAAGAGCTCAAATTTGTTTAGTCACATACTTATGCTTAACTGCAAGAATTTCTAAACGTAATTTCGAGAAGTCTGGCAAAATGAATTTACATCCATTTTCTGCTTAAACCATCAAATTATTGTTTAGTAATGTCATTTGGAACAATCTCTGACATCACTTAAATGCATGTTGTTTTATTTTTTCAATTTTTCTTTTCTTTTTCAAAAATGGTTTTAAAATCATTTCATTATGCTTACATAAAATATAAGATACATCTTCCAACTTCAGAAGTTACTTTTGTCCAAACTCTCATAGTTTTTTTGTTTCAAGAGAAACTATTCTTTTCAGTTTCTGATATATTTTTCTACTGCTTTCCTGTTAAGATAAAAAAATGACTTAATTTTCATATTTCTCCTTCCTTAGCTAAATAATACTACTTTAGATGCAACTTTCTACTTCTCTATTTAACTTGCCATATTTTGAAGATCACTCCCTTTCAGAATACACAGATATTCCTCATTGCATTTTAGAGTTGCACGGTGTTCTATTTCACAGATGTAGCCATAACTTAGGTAGTCCATTCTATTGAATGACAATTTGGGGCTTTTACAAGATACTAATTTTGTGATAAAAATATTTCAGTGCAAGTAAATTTATATTTTTGTCAGGATATCCTTGGGAAAATTTCTAGAAATAAGTTGTTGGTTGAAACAAATAATTTTACTAAAAATTAATAAATTAGCTGCCATACAAGTCGTACATCATACATTCATGTTGGAATATATGAGGGAGTCTGGCTTTTTTTAGCTTCCTTCCAAAGAAAGTGTTGTCGAAGTTTCAGATGTTAATAGCAGGGAAAACACACAAAAATGACACATTTAGAATGCATCTTGGCAAAGTTGGATTTCATACCAGAAGAAAAAAACTGCACACTTTTTTTTTTTTTGCAAATGATAAGTCTCCCTTTTAGCTTCGCTACTTCAAAATAGCTCACCTATGAAAAAAATGAAGAAAAACACATATGTGTGTCCCCCCCCCCACACACACACACACTCCCATGTACACATACACTGTGCCAGCAGGCTCAGTAACGTGAAATGCAAGACATTCGAATATTTTTTCTAAGTTTTAAGGAGACAATTGCCTCCAAAGCTACTATAACTTGTAGAATTATATTACCAAAGCAGAGGATCTATAGAGAAATTTTAGACAGGCAGTGGTTTGGAGGGTAGAGTACTCAAAGAGCTCCCTTAGCAATTACTAGAAAGCTTCCCCTCAGTAAGAAGTTAATTAATACCAAGCAACTATCTGAATGCTATAAAAATTTTATTAACAAATAACTAGCATAGTTATAGAGCAATGTATTCTGATATGATTTTTGAAGTGAACAAAATAAAAAATAAAATTAACCCGACAAAAAATTTCTAGACTACTTCATTGAAAGCCATGAGTTGCAGGCTGGAGGAATAGCTCTGCAGTGAAAGCACTTGCCTAGCAAGCTCTAAGTGCTTTAGTTCTCCCAGCACCATATAAACTGCAAGTGGTGGCCCACACCTGTAATCTCACCACTCCAGAAGCTGAGGCAGGAGAATTGCTGCAGGTTCGAGGCCATCCTAGGCTACACAGTTCAGAATCAGCCTGGACTATAGAGTGAGACTCTGTCTCAATTGAAAAAAAAAAAAAAACTTCAAAATAAGATACAAGTTGCATATGCAAATAAAGATGTAAACATGCTAAGTATCTTATCTTACCAGTGAATGATTCAAAATCATTTTATCCACTTCGACTGTAATAGTGAAATTAAAACTCAATTAAAAAATTGAACTTAGTTAAAAGGGTAAATTCTGAACACAAATTTAGACCATTTGAGGAAAAAAAGGTAAAAATAGGTAATATAACCATAATAAAAAACTTGCAAAAAAAATACAGATTCCCAAAACCAAAATCAGACCAAAGAAAGAAGATTGACTACGTCGGACACATATAAGGCAAAGTGAGCTCTAGAGAATATTAAAACGGAGAAGTACCCATGGAGAATGGTAGACAGCCACCACATTTTCTGGTAATCTAAGATTTTTTTGAAAATTTTCCCATTTGGAAAAATTTCTCCTTATGTTTTTAGCATCTCAAAGTGCAAACTAGAACTTCCAAGTGTCAGAGTCCTTTGCAATGGAAGGGCACGTATGTGGTGAGCACACTTGTAGTGAGGAGTGTGGGGAGCCGAACCCTAAGATGGCGCCGGGCAACGGGCCAAGGGGCAGGATTAGATGCCGCACCCAAAGGATGGTGCCTGCGTGGCAGCCACACCTCCTAATAAAATGTGATAAACAACTCCATATGTGGAAATCGCGGACTGGCGACTGATCTCCTCATGTGCAGGCCCCTATCTAAAAGCGCCACGTAGTGAGATATGATAGGCTTGTGGGGCTTATAAAATTGCTTGCAGCTTAGCGGGGGGAGGAGAGGAGAGGAAGAAGGAGAGAGAAAAGAAGGTGCTCCAGGACAAGGTTAAGAAGAGGCCTGAATAAAGCTTGGAGAAGAACCGCGGCTGTTGCGTCTTTCTTGCGGGTCGAGGGAGACGCGACAGAGGAGAACCGGGTCTAACTCTTTGGTGCCAGCCTCTTATCTCAGAAGCGATACAAGGGAGATCCCACCAAGAGACCATTGTCCTTGTCCTGAGCGGCAGGGCAACAGTCAGTCCGTTGGCTGTAAGGGCAGAGCCATGTAAGGTTGGGAGGTGGGGCCTGACTGCATGGGGAGGGTGCTTGGGGCTTGAGCTGGAGGGGCATGTGTAATTCCTCTCTCTCTCTCTCTCTCTCTCTCTCTCTCTCTCTCTCTCTCTCTCTGTGTGTGTGTGTGTGTGTGTGTGTGTGTGTGTGTCCCACCATGCTGTGAGGATCTGTCTTCCAGCTAGCTAGCTCTAGCTCTAGCTGTGGCCCCACCATGTGTTTCCACCATGTGACTCCATCATGTTGCAACTGCCCACCATAGTGAGACCTTCTGAAACTGTAAGCTACAATAGATCTTTCTTCCCTAACTTGTGGAGTTCGGGTATTGAGTCACAGAGATGAAAAAGTAACTACTACAGCATTCTTTGAAATAATGTGTGAGTGTGTGTGTGTGTGCGTGTGCGTGTGTGTGTGAAATCATACATTCACTAGCTTTTATTATTGTTATAATGGAACTCTCCAATATAAAAGAGTGCATTTAGACTACTACCCCAGCGACAAATCACATTATTTTGCACCTGCAAAGTTAGTTTTTTCATTTCTTTAAAATAATAACTTTATTGAGATTCGGTTCACACAGCATAAAATTCACCCTTTTAGAATGGAGAGCACGGTAGTTTTTGTTCCCTTCACATGATTTCATACCCATCACCACTATCTGATTTTAGAACATTTCTCATCACGCCGCAGAGTAGTCTTGTAGCCATCAGGTTTCCAGTCTTCTTTTTCCAGCCTTGGGTAACCACGGAGCTTTTTTTTTTTTTTTTTTTTTTTTTTGTGAGTTTGATTCATTCTGGACATTTCGACGTTTCACATACATGGAAAACTACGCAGTATGTGGCTTCCCCTTAATGACTGGCTTCTCATAATTATCTTACTGTAGATCCATCTATCTTGAAGCACGTATGTACTTCGTTCTTTGTTTTTCAAATATCCCACGCTGGGAGCCTATAGTGGGATTTGTTCATCCATTCCTCGGTTAAAGGACATCTGAGTTATTTCTGCATTCTGGTTATTTTCATTGTTGCTGCTATCAATATCCAAATACTCATTTCTGTCTAGATGTGGGTATTTATTTATCTTGGGTACACACCTGGGAAAAAGATTGCTTGAATCATACTGTAACCCCACGTTTAAGTTTTTGAGAAACTGCCAAAATATTTCCAAAGTGGCTGAGTCATTTTATAACCCTACAACAGTGTACAAATATTCCAATTTCTCTCCATCCTTGCCACTACCTGTTCTTATATACTTCTTTTTTTATTTTAGCTGTGCTAGTGAATTAATGTCAAGTTATGGTGTGAAATGTTTCAATGTTGCTTTGATTGGCATTTCTTTAGTGATCTGTGGCAGTGAGTATCTTCTCATGCTGTTGTGGTGTGGATCAGGAGTGCCCCCCATGGATAGTGTGTGCTGTTGGGAAGTGAGGCTCAGCTGGATAGGGAAGATACTTGGGGCTTGACCTGGAAGGGCAGCCCTGCCCTTCCTCTCTGACTCGGCTTTCCCATCTGCCCCCAGTGGAGAGCTCTGTGGCTACACCACCACCGTGGGTGCTTACCATTGCTGGCACCCAAATGTGAATTGTGACCTTCTGGAACCGTAAACTAAAATAAATCTTTCCTCTCTAAAGTTGTAAATGTCAGGTACTCTGTCCCGGCAATGAGAAAGTAACTACAACACACACATTTATTGTAAATGTGTATCTCCAAATTCTTTGTCCACTTTAAAAATTATACGTGTCTTTTAACAGGAGAGTTTTTTATATATTTTGAAAATAAGTCATCTATGGATCCTTTTAGATTTGCTTTAAAAGGAAACTATATCACAGGAATAGAAAACAGTGACACTTTTAATACAAAGAGAATTATCAACAGTAAACACAATCCATGCGTTCAATCAATAAGTTCTCTTCCACCATATGTTTATTAGTGCATTTTAATTATTCAGATTAATGTGTTTCTTTTTGTCAGATTTGTATGTGTACATTTCCCTAATCATTCTTCTCACCCAACCCTCCCCCCAGCTAGTTCCACATTTTGGGTTGGGGGTCAATTTGTGTGATGCATTTAGAAAATTATATGAGTCAGTATGACTGGATCTAAATAACAACAGATCCATACAACTGCACTCAATCTCTGGAGGCTGAGGCAGGACAATCAATTGCAAGTTCAAGCCAAGCCTAGGAAATTTAAAGACTTACTGAGACTTTATCTCAAAATTTAAAAATTCATAAAGTTCTGGTGATGTAACTAAGCATGAAAGCTCTAGGTTCGATCCCAGTATGATAGATAAATTATAAATGAAAGAAAATATTCAATCAGGAAGATTTACAAAATTATTCTAGAGGGAGTGGGCATGGTTAAAAAAGGAAGTGATGCTAGAGGACAATGGAAAAACAAATCCCACTGTAATGTTTTTCCTTGACTGTGTAGTAGTCATACACTCAAACAAACAGATATACTTCCAATAAAATTCCATATAACAAAAATTCACAAGTTTCCCCAAAGACATAACCCAACTGCAGACGGTGTATTCAAGTTTCTGGCATTGTTCTTTTCTATTTGTTTCTTCATGATACCATTCAATATTCTATAGCCTAGAACTAAATGGAAGATTTAATCTTCACTAGAATACCCTATAAAAATAGTGAGGTAATAGGCTAAGAGGGGAACAGTATTGATTTAAAGTGCAAATAACATATGCATGTAACATACATGGAAGAAAAAGATGGCAAAGGTTAATACTATCATTCCTGTTACTAGTCATGAAGCAATTTTTATTACATTTCCTTTTAGTACCTGTTACAATTTCTCATAGTCTTTCCTCTCCTCTGACAGTATTCCCCTGCAATTTCATCCCAACTTTGATTATGAAACATCTGAGTGCCTGTGATCCTGTGTTTACAAGACTGTAATCATCTTGCAACTGCTACCTATATATATTAAAACAAGTTGCTACCCCAAATATTCTCCCAGGTTCTACCATTCATCATCCTGACACAGTTGTGACTTCAACTTGTCTTCTTGTAAGCATTGCTAGTTACTGCACTTATATCATAATTTTCACAATTTTCTTGGCTGCACGACAAAGGCAGAATTACTAGCTGGTACCCCAAACATCCAAAGAAATGAGACCATTCCTGCCTCCCCAAAGATACACTCACTACATGCAACAAAGTTAAAACCATCAGTGGCAAATGTCAATGATATTCTTTTCCCTCACATCTCACTTATTTTCCTTGTGTGGCGTCTTCGACGGGCAAAGACACCACACGGACTCTCACGATCGTGGAACGTTGACTCGGCTCAACTTGACTCGCTTTATTCCGCAAAGCCCAAGCTTAAATACCCTTCCATACCCACATTAACATACAAGCAATCTAATAGGCTAACATTAGCGTACAAGCAATCTAATAGGCTAACATACTCTCCAGACCCATCACCCCACCGTGGGACTTCCTCTTTAGAACAGTCCCGTGGTTCAACGCCTGATCCAAATTTCACGCAGCAGAACACCTGACTTAAATTCCAGACAGTAAATACTTCTTTGTGGAAAGGAACGCGGCCAAGGTCTGCAATGCTGAGGCTCTCGGGCCCTGAGGGCCCCAACACCTTGCTTCCTGAGTCCATATTTTCTGAAGTTGGGTCAATACTTTATTTCATAAGATAATGGGTACCAAATAGAGCCGTCATCAAATCTTTAAGGACTGATTCAACAGCCTTAAAACTCCAGTGATTTCCATGGACCTCACCTAATACTTCACTTCTTTAGTTTAAATCTAAGTCCTTGGTTGGAAGCAATGATATAAGGAATATCATGGCAGGAACTCCATCAGATCACAGAATTATATTGTGAAGAGAAAACAAATCCAAGTTTTAAAAAGTCAATGGAATCTTCAAGCAGTTCCTGTGTAACCGGTTTGCTATCAAGTGGCTAGATGGCCACAGAGGTGTGACGCGACAATAATACCCAGGTTTGTAACTACTTTCTAGCTGATTGGACTGTCCATGGTAACAGTCAAGGTATGTTCAGGAGCCTATCATGGAATACATTCTACCAAAATGCCCACTTTATGAACTCATTGAAAAATCGCTAGGATGGCTCTGTTAAATGGCTGGCCAAAATTTCGAGTGAACATTTTTCCTAATTGATTAACAACTTCCTTTACAATGGATACCAAGGTGAGCTTTTACACGCTTGATTTGAGACATTTTTTCCATTTATTTTCCAGAACTTTTTATAACTATTTCTCCAGTTATACTTGATCCAATTTTCCAAACATGCATCCAAAACTTTAGTCATAGTCCACTAATATATCTAAATCTCTCCCTCATCCCACCATTCCATTCTGGCAATGTGACACTGGCTGCATACAGAACGTGCAATTCCTCTGTCAGTCAACCAAAGGAACGGAGAGGTTCTTGTAATATTTGTTGTGCGTTTGTTGTTGTTCTTGTTGTTGTTTTGTTTTGTTTATATTTAGTGTCCAAATCTCCCTTATTGTAAAACCTCAGAAATCTCTTTGAGAAAATACTTCCAACTGAATTATTTTGCATAAGTTTTCCAGAGTGAATTTTAAAATAAAAGAGGAAGACAGACATGGCAATAGCCATTCAATTTCCAGGCTTGACATCAAGATTTTACAGTAAGAGAGGACATGAGCATGTGATGGGGAAGCTAAAACCAGAAACAAAAATCATATATTTAACCACTGCATCTTCTCTAGTTTACAGAGACTCAAAACTAGCAATTGTCATTTGGATCATATCTGCTTTGCAAAATAACCTTAAACGAGGTAAGATCATGAGAATGGGATTTTGAATTTGACGGGCAATAACAATTAGATTTAAAATGGCTGCCATTTCTACCCTGAGGCCTTGATTCTTAGGCTCATTTGTCCATTATTTTGTGTATGAATTTTATTCTCTGTCTCTTCATTTTCTTAAAGACTAGGAATTAGATTGTCCTGGAAAATACATAGACCTACTAGATGTTTTAAAACGTTTTCAGAAATGTATATGTACACTTTATCTTATTTGAAACTCATCTGAATCATGCTTTTAAATTTTGTGAGAGCGTGTCTTAGTTACTTTTTCATTGCTGTGACTCAACACCCGACACCCAAGCTTAGGAAAGGAAAGGTTTATCTTACCTCACAGTCTCCAAGGTCACAGTCCATTCAGGGGTGGCCGGCAACAATCAAAGTACATGACAGACAGAGAGGTGGAGGCAGCTTCCCTGCCAAACAGAAAGACAAGCTGAGGCTAGTTGAGACTAGTCCCAGTCCTCCAGAAAGGCAGGTGCAGCTTATGTATCCTTTCAGGTCTCCGCCCAGTAACCAGTCCCTCCTGCATCCAGGTGTGGCCACTACACACCGTAATCCTAACTTAACTGAAATCCACCCCTCCAGACCAGACCTCAATCCACCAACATCACATGGTTCCATTAAAATGCATGAGACTTTTGGGGGACACTCAGATCCTAACCACAACAGAGCACTACCTTATTTATTTGAATTTTTACTGAGAACAGTGCTGCATTTTAGGACTCTAATTACAACGGTAAACTAGAGACAAAAATGTCTTTGAGAAAGTTACATGATTGAACCTCCATAAAACATACATTGTATTAAAAATTATGATCGCAGTGGAAGTATGTTATTAATCGTTAACAAAGATGTGGCAATTGCTCTGGCTACAGTGCACTTAGTTCTCTCTCTAGGAATGCAGTTGAAATTCCTATACTGGGGGCTAGTTTAGTATTCCAGACTAATGCTTAAGTTTCTTTCCTTTCTCATTTCTATATTTATCCTCATCTCTAATAATCATGTGTTAATGATTTTTTTCTGGCATTAACCATCCATCTCAAAGTTAGTTTTACATCCCAAAAACCTTTACAATGACTATCTTTGATATATATCTCTAGAACTGCCGAAAAGGAATTTCATTTTCTCCACTTCTCCTGAATATCTCCTGGCTTATTTCTCAAAAAGCAGACTATTTTCAGATTCTGATTCAGATCAGCTTATTCATTCTCAAATACCTACATGCAATCAAAATTGGAGAAATTTTTAATCTAAAAAATGGTATCATTTAATTTCCCCCAAATGGTAGCATTCACTCACACCTGGTATGTGCACAGGCAAGTCGACGAGGAGCTGAAATAGGCTCAAATTGCTAAATATTTAATCCTAGGATTTTTCTTTCTAGAATTTACTTCGTGTGCAAGTAATAGAGATTAACAACCCAAAGATAAAGGGTATGCCACTGAGACTCATAATTTTAAAAATTGTCCTCTTTTTATTTTGTCTCAATACAAATTCTCCTGCCAACAATTGATTATAACTCATAAGAAGCAACCATAATATTAGATTTTCTTAGTATATCTGTGCATGTATTTTAAAATGGTGCAATTATACTATTAGTTATTCGATTCTCACACTGAAGGAGATCGCAGGCCTATTGGCCCATCCAGTCTTCCAAAGACGTCACATTTTCTGATTGAATTACCATTCCTTATTCAGATTATTATGACTGCCAAAGTGTTGTTCACAATTACGTCACCAAGGATCTGTCATGATATTTTCTCTCACGTAAAGTTTTTCGCTTCCCTACAAGCTCATTCACCTTATAATTTGAATTTGCATTAAAATGCGTGTGTATGTAGCACTAATTCTCAGGTGTCTGATTCCCCTCTAAGTAGACTTACTAGATATTTCAGCAACACTATTTATTCATAGGAATAGCACTTCTAAACTCTCTTTCTGCTTCAAAAAGTATTTTTGTTTACATAGTTTATTCTAAAATTTGCTTTTCTTCAATTTCCCTGAAAATTCACTTCATTATTTACCTTTCTGAAAGGGAGTGTTTGGGAGACAAAATGTTTAAGATTTTACTTATGTGCTGATGTCATTATTTTACATTCATTATTGATTTTTAGCATGGTTACTAATCACATCACTTTCAAGCACTTTTTTATAATTTTGAGGCATTAGTCAATTGTATAGTTTGAGAATTGGGATTTTTTTCTATAGAGAATCAAATATCAAGGTTTTAGATTTTGCAAATCATCTGATTTGTGTTGTAACCACTCAGTGATGTTGTTGAAACTCAAAGGCAATCATAGACTATTCGTGAACAAGTACACATGGCTGTGTTCCCCTGAGACCTGAATGACCAAACCATGCCAATGGTTGCTGAGGGGTTAGTCCATAATCCCAAATGCTATAATTCTGAATGTTGGAATCTCAAAAGATAAAAATTTCAAAAATATTGAAATCCCCAAACTCTCAAATACCAAAAGATCAAAATTCCAAAAATATAATTCTGAAAAATGTTAGTTTTTAAAACTATTTAAAAGATGTTTATTAGATTTTTTATTATTTGAGATATGTATGAAATGTGGAACATTATGCTGTATTTATTTATAGCTTTTACAAATAAAATCACTCAGCTATACTAATGTTAGTCAAACAAGTATGATACTAATAAATACTCATGAAAAATTAATCAAATAGCAAAATACACAAATATTTAACATCATCATTGATAATTGTGCACATCCTGCTTAATTACAGTATCCTTCTGAATATTGTGATGGACAAACTAAGTCCTCTTCCAAGAGAGACCAAACACTACCGTGGGTGACTCTCGCATATTTCGATTGCCCCAAAAAAGCTAAGCACTCTAGGTCTTTCACACTTGCAAATGACAAAAAGAATGACTATTTATTGTTTCAGTGTATCTGCTCACACAATGTATACACATAGTTAACATTGTGTTATACACTTTTGTATAATTTTCAAATTTGTATTGTATATTTTGCAAGGATATATAAAATGAAATTACTGAGTGTATTTGTAAAAATGCATAAATGAATAAATTATCTAGGGGCTAGAGGAATAGCTCAATAGTTAAAATGCTTGCCTAGCCAACACTACGTACCCAAGTTCAATTCCACAGCACCACATAAGCTGGGTGTTGCGGTGCACACCTGTCATCCTAGCACTCGGGAAGCTGAGGCAAGAGGATTGTTGTGGGTTTGAGGCCAGCCTGGGCTACATAGTGAGGTCAGAACCACCCTAGGACTGCAGAGTGAGATCCTGCCCCAGAAAAAAAAAATCTCTAAAAGAGTTTACACAATGGGTAATTCCAACTTGGGGGATGATGTGAAAACAAAATTTAGAAAATGCTGACAATTTACTATACTTAGAAAAAAACTAAAAAGAAAAGAGAAAATAAACACCAAAAAGAAATTAAAATAGTATTAGATAATATTAAAGTGTTAGAATAAGTCAATTGCGTGGAAGCAGGCCATAAAAGCTAGCCAATTTTTCTGGTCATCACAATGTTTTGAAGTTTTCCATCAAGATAAATAGCTGGGTTTTTATTTTTTCTGCTTTTAAATCCATTGGTGTCTTTAGAGAATATGTTGACATTCATTTTCTATGTGACAGTACCCATTTTGAAATTCTTCCATGATTTTCTACATACCAACATGATAAACTCTCTATTCAATCTTCCCATCTTCTCTTCCATGCTTCTGTGTCATTCTAAGTACTTGAAAATACATTGCCAGCACACTCATACGTCAACGACCAATGGCAGAGACAATGCAGGAATGCCATCATCTAAGCATTTTCTTATGCTGACTTATGTATCAGTTTTAACCAATTAGTAATTTTGTTGGGGTTTTTTCCCAAGCAAATTCAGGGTTTATTTCATCAAAAAATTCTTAGAATTTCATCAACTGGAAGAAATGCCAAGAATTCAGATGTCATCGCTTTTGTTTCTATAGCTGTCACGTTATTTAACCAATCCCTTCCTCACAATTAGTTTGCCCACCTTTGCTAGATAGCCTCATCATCAACGGGAGATGGGATTTAGGGGATTTCAGCTTTTTGAAATTTCAGCATGCAGAATTATGACATTATGGGATCTCTGTCTCTCTTTTTTTAAAAAGTTAGAACTTTTGAGTTTTTAATGTTCTTTACGGAGGAGGCCTTGTTATTCTGAAATATTAAAGTGATAATCTCTGTTGGACACTTGTTGTTTCTTGCTAGACACATGATAGGTATTATGGTTTCAGATCCAGAATGTTCCCCAGAGCCTCATTTATATGAAGGTGATTGGACCATGGGGCGTAACTGGATCACCATTCTTACTGGGATAAAAATGGCATGTTACTGTTGTTTTGATTTGAGTTTATCTAATGGGTAAGGATGTTAAACTTTTTTATGTATTTTCTAGTCATTTGTATTTCTTTATTTGAGAACTGTACTCATTTTAAATGTCTGTTTTTTTTAATTATGCTAATAATTTTCAGAAGTCTATTTAGATAGGTTTGAGTGATTCGGAGGTAAATGGATACAGCTTGAGACCATCATGCTTAGAGAAGTGAATCAGACTCAGAAAGTTAAATATGATATGAATTCTCTAATATTAGAAACCCAGACCACGAAATAAATCACAGAGCCAAATAGACAATATGTTGAGAGTCGGGGATGGAGGGTAAGTGAGGGGTCAGGAGGCTTGAAAAGGGACAGAGAAAGGTAATGTGAAATTGACCTATATATGTGTGCACAAAATTCTCCATCATAATGTGACCATTGTGTGTTGAACGTGTGTGTGTGTGTGTGTATTGCATGTGTATTGCAGTGTGTGTGCGTGTGTGTGTGTGCCCTAATAAAAATGGGGAAAGTTTTTTTCTATCCTTTCACATTTAAGAACAGAACATGAGAATATTGACTGGAAGCTCCTTTTCATCACTGAACTCAAAAACTGATTAGTTTTATCCTCAGATCGTCAAATTAATAACCAGGTATTTAATTGGAGAACACAAATTCCCTGGGCAGCATTTTTTTTCACAGGAGAACCAAGTTTCCACAAAAAGAAATTTCTCAATGTGAGTCTGGGGAAATCATCCGGCTGAGAAAAATGAAGGTATTAAGTAGAAAAAGAAATAGTGTAAGAATTCAATGAGATTCCCATGGTTAGTGCAGCTCCTCCAAGCCACTCTTAGGCAAGTTCGGTATACAAATCAGAGGTTGATCAACGTCTACATAGAGAAAATTTTATTCTAGTCTTCTTCACGGAGGGACAAAGGTAGCCGTGTGAGATTGAGAGAGGATGCGGTCACCTAAATGATGCACTCAAGATGTTGAATCGGTCTTCCTGCTTTCAACTCAGTCCTATTATTGCAGTGTGAGGTACTAATTGTACCAATCTTAGCCTTTTTTTTTTCAGGCATCCATAGGACAAATTCACTTGACTCTTCTGAGATCCCCACCAGCAGGCTCAGAGTAAGTTTCCTGTAGTTTGATAAGTCACAACTTACCCGCATGATTTTCACCATTTAAAATATTGGTTTATGTTTTTAGCCTATAGTGTTTCTCTACTTTATTCTTGTGTGTGTGTGCGTGTGTGTTTAATTTCTTGGAAGTTCCTTGGATGCTATTTTACTAAGATCTCAGGAACAACCAGAAATAGGTGAAAATATTTAATTTAACGTGTATCATCCAATTTAGGAAACTCATATCTATACGAGCTAGAAAAGGCAGGTATTAGAGTAAAGGGGTGAAAATGATCAAATAGGTTATGTGCAGATATAAGTTTGCCTAAATGAAATTCATTAAACTCTATAAACAAAAAAAAAGAGGGAAATAAAGCTAGGACAGTCTCTGGCAAAGTGAACACCACACATAGAGCCGAGGGCAGAGTTTCTATTGGCTGACTTAAGGACAGTATAGTCCTGGATGCAGTAGAGAAATACTTCCTGTGTAACACGACTCTATTTTGGTTAACAGTAGGCCACTTTCATGATGATGGCGCGTATGATTACAATGGAATTGGAAATTTTATATTGCCTGGTGCTGTTGTGCCTCTCAGTTCACAGCACAATGCTTTATTCATGTGCTTGCGGTGCCGATTGAATAAATAAGGCTATGGTGTTGCAATCACGAAGCATAGCACTTACACTTATGTATAGTACACAACACCTTGGTGCAATAATAAATGACTCTGTTCCTCAGGGTAAAGAGATTATGGCAACAAAAAAATCCAAGAGATTTTCGTAGTAAGAAGAACTGCTACTTTATGACAGACAGGGCTACAAACTCTTCAGTGATAGAAATTATACAAAAACTGTAACCTTTCGTCTATTCTATTGTATCATCCTACTTGGTTAATAATGGGCTGTGCTTACTATTTACTCCATTATAAAGTGAAATTAACAAATAAGTTTTATTAATATCCTATTCAAAGCTTATATCTAGTATTAACATGATTTTCAAGCTTCCAAAACTTAAATTGTTCTGAAAAATATTCAATAATAAAATGAGCATCTTAACTAAGTAGAAAAAGTTGAACTATGTGATACAAATTGGAGCAGAAAGGTCACAAAATGTCACTAATTTGACTGGTAAAAATAAATGTGATGGACAGAATATCATCCTTTCTCCAACCTCAACAATCATATCAATTTATTCTTTTAAAAAGATTGTTAAATTGACATATTTGGGAAAGTAATATATTGTCAAGAAGATCATAGGGATAATTTTGTGACAATAAGTGAACTATCTTTTCACCTTCAATTAAAACTATAAGTATAAAGAATTTTAAAACAAGAATACATCTTGCCAATCCACAAGAAAACACCACTGAGCAGTACCTTATCTCTGCTTTCAGCTCCTGTAGTCTAGTGGTCATCTTGTTACCTCTGGATGATGAAGTATTAAAGATTCCTTTGGACATATGCAGCTGATTTCCATTAGCCAGTTTTTCTAGACTCAGTGGTCTCTCGTTAGACTAAAGAATAGGGGAAAAGAAACACCCTTTTCAACACCATGGTTGTGTTCAATAGTTCAAAGCAATATTTTTATCATGTTGATGGCTTGGAGAGAGTGATGCTTCCCAGTCTTGTCCTGGAGGCCTAATGTGATGCTGCGTCAGTCAGATCACATTCTATCGAGTTACTGAGCAGGTCAGCACAAATGGCTGTGTTCAAAGAAGCGTCTGACTCGCTGCCAAGTCGTTTGGCACCACTCAAGTTGTCATCAATTTCAATTACTTGTAGATCATTTCAGGAGATATTAAGATAATTATTGGCTGTTCTCATGTGGGTATGAAGCCAGAAAAGCACTCACTGAACTTTTGCATCCACCTATAAATTGAAGAACAGACAGTTTATAACTTAAAACAATATAATTCATGTCATGTTAATGTATGCACCACTTCAGTTTATATTCTATTATCCTACTCTTACATTGTGTAGGTCCATAATTTATCCTCTTGATATTAGAATGCATGCAGCCTTATTGTCTTTAACATATTTTCACTCAGAAATCTGTTGAAATTTTCCACTGAAGAATTTATTAGCAGATATATCATGCTTGGTTATGTTACACTCAAAAAACCAAGAAAAAATAGGCCTAAAATTAACCATTTCAAAAATGCTTAAATGCAATGGTATCATAAAAATAATCCCCATTTATGATGAACTACATTCTTTTTCAAAGTTCATTTAGACTGGTTGCCTAAATGATGTTTTGTACAGAAAAATACAATTATATACCCTCCAATGTACTCCAGCATTCAATAATGAATTAATAATTGCCTTATTTATACTATTTGATCTGTGAAAAAACAATCACTCTATTTTGTGAGGAGCCTCAAGACCAAACCTCCCAGCACGATATCTAACAGAAACACTTTCATCTCTACAGGTGATGATGATGATGATGACGACGACGATGATGATTTTCTCTTACGCAGTGTTGAGCCCCGAGTCTTGCACCTGCTACCTCTAGGGCACAACCACTGAACTTCACCACCAGCCCCCTACACTTTTTTATAATGTCTCAGCTGCAGCTCAGGACCTCATGGTTGCGAGACAAATGGAGTACCACCAATTTAAGTCTCCAAATCCCTTTCAACGCCTTCTTAATTGGCTTCTGAAAGTTGCAGAAGTGGGCAAGAGAATAAAGAATCTCATTCATTCGCAGAAACCCAACTCTTTTTTGAGACAGGGTCTCGCTCTGCAGCCCAGGCTGGTCCTGAACTCACTATGGAGCCCAGTCTGGCCTTGGACTCAGGGCAATCCTCCTGTCTCAGCCTCCCCAGTGCTGGTAATACAGGCATGCGCCACCACGCCTGGCTTATGCTGTGCAGGAGAATCAAAGTCAAGTACTTAGCGCTTGACTTAGCACTTGCTAGGCAAGCGCTTTAACCTCTGTGCCATTCCTCCAGCCCCCAACTTAAAAATTAACAGATGGTTGTCAACTCCTGATAAAGGTGATTCATATCCTAACTCAGTAAATATTACATGAAAAATGGAGGTGGTACATAACTCCTTCTTTTCACAACTCCAACACATACTCCATGGTTTCTCATTTTATTCTTGAACTTTGTCCTGAACTCTCTTCTTTTGGATGACTTATTTCAGTTTATCAAGCAAAGAGAGTAAAGCCAATGCTTGAGACACAAAAGTTGATAAAAAGAAAATTAATTTATTTTAGGGCTGGCACTCAAGTGGAGAGGAGCTATTAATCCCCCCAAAAAAGAGTATCTCAGAGAATTCAGATGCACAAAAGCCTTTATACAAAAAGAGAGAGGAGGCACAGGGAGCAAAAGACAGGAAGACCGCATGCCGAGCAGGGTCTCAGCCACACACAGCATGGCTCTTTTTTCCTTTCTTCCAAAACATTAAATTGACCTTGACTTCCTGGAATTGGTTCCTGTAATTCTTTAGACAAACCTGCAAGTTAGACTTTTCTGCAAGTTACATACTTTGTGTTAGTTGATACACAGGCCTGAAGGAGGAGACAGTTTACTTATTTGAATATAAACTGGAAGCCACCTTATGTTCTGAACTCTGCAAATCTGAGAGAGAGAGAGAGAGAGAGAGAGAGAGAGAGAGAGAGAGAGAGAGAGAGAGAGAGAGAGTGTTTAATATCTCTGTGTCACTGAGGAATGGCTTTCCTTAGAATTTAGAATACCAGACAAAGGGAAGGAAATCGACACTGCAAAGCACAATTTCCAAAGAGGCAGCCACTATTACCTGATTGTATGCAAGAGTCTGCGTCTTCTGCCAGCATTCAGGATGCTGAGAGCAGATAATAGAGTAGTTTCAAGAGGAATAACTTTCCAGACTCGACATTGTCACCTGGGAGGTATGTGGTGTAGAAATGAGCAAATCCAAGTATAGCCTCAGTTTTAATTTCTGGACTCTGGAGATAACAATCATATTTTCCCGCCAAGATTGTTGTGGGATTTAAATGAGAAAATGTACAAAAAATTAACGTATTTGCTAACACGGTAAATGTTCAAATGTATGTTTGCTATTGAGTGTTGCTACTCTGAATATCTTAACAGTTCTTTTAAGAATTTTTGTCCTCTTATATGCATGATTTGTCATTTTGGAAATAGTTATTCATCTCTTTTAATTGTGTAAATATTTATGTGCAAGTGAAAAGTAAAAGTATTTAATGGCATAGTAGAATAGATCATGAATTGCATTTCTCCAGGGGATATATATATATATATATATATATATATATATATATATATATATATAATTTTTTCTGCTGGGTGATGAATCTTGACTAGAAGTATTAGAAGAGCTTTAGAACAGTTCACAGATATGTGTCCCATTTCCCATTTCCAGAGGCTTTTTTGTTAATCATTCTGAGGCTGAGGCATCAGGATAATAACAGCTCCTCAGGAGAATTCTATCTGAAGCCACTGTTCTATGAAAAATAAGAACAAGATTTGAAGACTTCTTTTAAATATTCCAGGTAGACTGAGCAAGAGGTTCAATAAAAGTCACAAATAAAGGAGAGGTGGAATCCACCCTTCCCTATGCTTCAATGTTTTTAGCATCCAGAATTAAATCAAAGACATTTGGAATCATGAGTGCAAATCAAATCTCTGCTTTAAATGAGGTCACAGAGGTTCTGCAGCTCTTTACCAAATACAAAAACTAATTGTGGCATGCTATGAAGTCAGCTTTGTGAGCTTCTATGCTTATGATTCAAACAATTTCTGTAGCCAAATATGATCTACACATTAGTCAGAGACGGTACAGACAAGCCTGCCGTGGATTCTCACCAGTTGGGAAGGGTCTGTTTGTTCTGAATGAAAGCGTCTTTGTTTTTTACATCATCATGTTTCACTCAAGTGTTTGGAAAACATGATACTGTCCAGGGCAGGAAAGTAAAAACAAGATTGTTACTGAATTATCTGCAAAATAAACAGTTCCATCTAAAGCAGTCAGCTTTAGACCACCCATAAACAATGATTTCCAGGGACCCTTCAAGCCAACCATGAATGTTTAAGCCATAAAAATAGAGAAAAGAAAGCACTACTTGAAAACCAGGAATCTGTGCAAATTACACACACACACACACACACACACACACACACACACACACACACACACAAATGACAATTCTCTCCTTTAAGACCAACTGTAACAACTAAGACCAGGTAACCACTCCTTAGTTGTATTCCTTGTTAGCGGTTTTGATAGAAAGGACTGTTGACATTTAAACAGTCTCTTCTGCATGGGCCAGGCTTTTCACCAACACCATTACGTTTTCACGCCAATACCTGTCACATGGCTATTGTTATGGTTGAAACGCAGGGAGGTTGGCTTTCTAAGTAGCTTAATTGCTATTCGGAGTGGATTTTGTCAGTTTATTGTAGAAATATTATCCCCTATTTCATTTATCTAATATATTTCTACTCTAGTCTATTCATGTCTAGAATCCTTTTTTTTTTTTTTTAAGACAGAATCTCATTCTAGCCCAAGCTGTTCCTGGACTCACGATGGAGCCCAGGCTGACGTTGGACTCACAGCAATCCTCCTGTCTCAGCCTCCTGAGTATTGGGATTATAGGTGTGAGGTGCTGAGAAATCAGACTCGGGTACCTAGTGCTTGACTTGGCACTTGCTAGGCCAAAGCTCTAACCACTGGGCTTTTCCTTCAGCCCAATATGTCTACAATCTTAAACTGCTGAGAAGTGAAGAAATCCCCAGACAAGAAGTCAAAAGATCTAATATCTTCTGCTCAGCATAACAGACAGTGGCGTCAGGCATGCCAAAACTTTCAGCTCAACTCCTTATTTGGAAAACAAAGATTCAACTCTACTGGTTTACTCCTGTACGTCATTACAGAAGTGGAAACACTGTTTTGTTAGCCACATACAAGTAAACAAGTGTAGCAAAATATCACTAGCAATACCCTAATACATAGGATAGGCACCCAGAAAATAACAAGTTCCTTTAAATGGACAAAAAAATTTACATTATCACAGCAGCAAGTAGAGTTACACTTGGAATAGATTTTGGATGGCTTGCCTTAGCATATAAAACAAAAATGTCTGTTACATGATAGCTCCCTAGACAGAACTCAACAATATACAGGGGTTCTCAATATTATTCTTAGTAGTAATAATTTGCTAGAAGGAATCACAGAATTCATTCAAAGTTATTATATTTACTATTAGCTTACCATAGTCAAAGACTATAGATTAAAGTCAGCTAAGGGAAGACGATCATTGAGGGCAGTTCAGGAAGTCTTCCAACACTGAACTCCCAGATGTTTTGCACCTGTGTAGTTACAGAAAGGGTTAATTTCTCACCACAGTGAGAAATAATACACAGAGGTCGTTATCAAACAGGAGGCTCACCTAGCCTTTTTTAATAAAGTCTTTGCTTAGTTTCCAAAGTCAACTATCTCCCGGGCTGATTCTAGTCTCTTTGACAACAAAAAACAAGTCCCCATCATAAACCTTATTGTTAGGCTTTCTGACATGGTCCAAAGTCCTCAGGAAAACAAGACACTCTTATCAGCTGGGACATCCCCAGAGCCTAGAGATAAGCCATATTAGCCAAAAGCAAAGCCAAGCCTCCCTTTGAGTAAGGTTAAATTTTTTACTGCATACATAGATATTAGTGATTACTCTAAAAGATAAGACAAAACTAAACAATTAAGGTTTAAGATCCAGGGACTCACTTATGGCTGTCTACCTAGGCAGTGGGAGAGGTGAAATTCACAGCCAGAATCTATGTTTTTAATCACTCTACTGTGCTAGGCTTGATTCATGGAGAAATCCAGAATTTGGTCCCAATAATTGTTTGATCCTCTAGCTACTGTTCATCTCAAACCAAGCCATTGGCTCCTTTCTAATTCTTATTCAGCTCAAGTTGTTTACAATAAAATTCCTAGCTTCAATTCCTTATTTCTCTAATTAGGACCACAGACAAAGATGGTTTCTTTTGACTGAAAAGGAGCAACACCCCCAGCTTTGCCAATTAGCAGCACAAATGTTGAGACTCCACCATGCACATGCTGCCAGTGTCTTTACTGAGCTGGGACAAAGGTTAATCTCCAAAATACCCATCAACAGACCAGTGGATACACAAATTGTGGTATTTATACACAATAGAATACCATGCATCTATAAAGTCCAACGGCATGGAGGCCTTTGCAGGCAAATGGAAGAAACTTGAGAACATCATGCTTAGTGAACTGAGTCAGAAACAGAAGGTGAAACATCGAATGGTGTCTGATATGAGAGTCCCAGATCACAGCTCTTATGGAACTTAAAAGGAAAAACAAAGTGAAATGGGGTTGGGGGGGGGGGGTAAGATAGGGGAG
>PVKB01007463.1:0-34368 GCA_004027205.1 Ctenodactylus gundi | reverse complement strand
CACATATCCTATCTCCCTATTTTCTTTCATCACGCCCTTCTTTCACTCTTTTAATCATTTACATTTTGGTTTTCTCATATTTAAAAAAACACACTGTATTTAACCTCTGTGTCTCTGATTTAACCTCTGATTCATTTTGCTAAGACGGCTGCAAGGTGCATCCCTTTTCCTACAGATGGCTCTGATGTATCCTTCTGTATGGCCAAGTCCTCTGGGTGTATACAGAATACGTCTTCTTTGTCCTTTCATCTGCAGATGGACATATTGGCTGCTTTCAGGATTCAGCTGTTACTGTGGTTTGGATCTGGAATATCCCCCAAAAGTCTCATGTATTTGGAGGTTGTGAAGTATCTATGGAAGCATGTACCATTAGGAGATTTGGGCCCGGCCTGGAGACTGTGAATTATGGGTGTGTGGTGGATTGGAAGTGTGTGGTGGAAGAGAGGCGTGTGGTAGATTATAGATTCCAGGCATGTGGACTGGGTTACAGGTGTGTGGTGGGGGTTGAAGCCTGGAGGGGGCGGACCCAGAAGGGGCAGATCACTGGGACTGGACCTGGAAGGATGTGTGCTACTTCTTTCCTTCTGGACCTGACTTGGCTTTCTGTTTGCAATGTCATGAGGGGCTGCCTCCACCTCTGCCTCTGCCAAGTGCTCCCACTGGTGCGGGCCACCCCTGAGTAGATAATATTCTTCTGAAACTGTGAGCTAAAATAAACTTTTTTCTCCCCTAGTTTGTGCATGTTGGGTATTGAGTCAGAATGACAAAAAACTGAGATGGCTATTCTGAGCCACACACGTAGATTTTGACTTGAGCAACTGACCGTGGTGTGCACAGGAGATGGCGTGACATCACACCGGCCCTCTCCTCCACAGTGGCTGGATGTCACCCACACAGTCCCACCTTAATCTCATGAGGCCATATTCCTACCTGTCTGAGTCATGTGTGACACAGTCCTCAGGGTGGACACCCCTGATCTAGAAAGTTTGCAAGATAATTACACAAACAAGTTATAAAAAAAAAAAAAAAACCTCACAATGTCTTACAAAACTTTAGAGATTTGTCTTGGGTGCATCTGAACCTGTCCTGGGCCACATGTGGCCCTTGAGAGGTGGGTTGGACACACCAGGGAGAGAAGATGTTTCTGCAGGGTAGTTGGGAAACCAGGTAGTCGAGAGCTTGCTGGAGGGGTCTGATGGCACTGGTATGTCCCCAGAGAACTCCGGCTAGAAAGAGCAGGTAGTTGGTTAGGAGGACCAAATCAGAGACACTTGTTCTGAGCCACGCCTGGTAAGCCCAGCACTCTGAAAACCTGAGGCAGGAGGTTCATAAGTTGGCAACTTAGCAAGTTAGTGAGACCATGTCTCAAAATAAAAAATAAAAATGGTCTGGAGGTGTAGATGTGCGTGTTATCCCCAGCACTAAAAAAAAAAAAAGAAAAAAAAAAAAGGCAATTGCTGTGATTTCGGCATCCTACCAGCCTTTGTAGTTTCTGGCGCTCACACTCAGGAAATACACATCTGTGTTTTGCTGTCTGCTCACACAGGAGCCGCCTGCAGAGGAGACAGCAAACCAAGTGGGGCTGTGGGAGCCCACGCCTCCCAGCCCCCTGGGCAGGCAAGGTGAACTTGTGGGTTTGAGGCCCCAGGGAGGCCCTATTTTCTCGAAGATTTGTGTTGGTTGTGGAGTTTGTGGTTGGAGCGCTATACTCAAAGTCTAGATAAAAGAGTAACATCAGGGTGTCCTTGAAGCTGAGAATCTCAGTTCTCTGGGAGGCTGAGACAGGAGGATGGCAAGTTCAAGCCCAGCTTGCACAATTTAGCAACTTAGTGAGACCCTATCCCAAATAAACAGTAGAAAGAGTCTGGGGATATAGTTCAGCGTGAAGGCCCTGGGTTCAGATCCTAGCACCACAAAAAAGGCCTTGATACCTTCTTCCCCTTTAAAAAATAAGCTTATTTCCAAGCACTGCGTTGTAGAAATGAGAAGGAGACCTGTGTTCCAGTCCTCGCAGTGCTCTGCCCATGGCCTGGGGAGCCCTGGGGGAACCCTGTTCTCTCTCTGACTCCCGTGAGAGAGGCGATTGGCCTGGTTCACATGGTGAGCCAGGGAGAAAGTCGGAGCCCCGACGCTCTACTTCTCCAGGCCTGGAGAGACTGGATTCATGGTGCCGCAGGTTTTGCACCCCAGTTCAGCTAACATTCCACTGCCCCTATGTACCGGTAATCAGGGTTATTGTCACGAACACACACGCCCGACACAGTGCAGGGAACTCTGAAGTCATCTAGATGGGGCATGCTTCCTTTAAGGGTGAAGACCTGTAGCACCCTTGTAGCCTCCAGCCTGCTGAGAGGTCCAGGCAAGAAAATGGCCAACTCCTGCCCAGCCAGGGCCACGTGGTGACTCAGAGGCACCCTCTATGGGTCAGACATAGAGTTTGTCCCCAAAGCTGCCTGTCTGGATGGAGTGGAATCACATGGAACTGTGTGTTGTTGGGAGGTGGGGCCTGGCTAGAACAGGCGGGCTGTGGGGCCTGATCTGGAGGGATTGTGTCAACTTGCGGAGGCTGGGGACATCCAGGGCAGATCTTCTGTGTTTGTTACTGACTCATGTGCCAGGAAGAGGGAGGGGCACCCACCTGGGTGTGGGGCATCCAGCTGGAACTGAGTAAAGGAAGGAAGGAGGAACATTGTTGCAGCTTCTGCCTGGGACAGCTGGAAGTCCTGGGACTGGCTTTGCTCCTGTTTGGCTCTTGAATACAATGGGGCGAGCAGATGGCCCGCCTCAGCAGCGTGCTACTTCCACCTCTGCCGGCTGCCGGTGAGTGGACTGCGTGAGACCTCCCGAAACCCTGAGCTGAATAAATCTTTGTCAGAAATTTTGTCCCAGCACCAAATAGGTAGGTAAGACCCTCTCCCCAGTAAACACTGAAAATGGGCTGGGGCTGTGGTTCATCATAGAGGCCCTGGGTTCAATCGTGGGGGCAGGAGGTGAATATTTCAGTATAACGCAACTGAATACTATTTAGAAATATAATCACAGTGCAAAGGCAGCCATCTCTTGCAGTGCTGGGAATGGGACAATGGGGGACTCCTCTGTGCCTGTGAGAACTCGCTGATTTACATCCCCAGCCCAGGCTACAACTTTAAGAAACAATGAAGCCCTCCAGTTCTCTGTACTGTGAGCCCCTATCAAACAGAAGTGTTTTTGTGCCAACTTGTGTAGTAATGGTATGTGGCTCAGAGCAGCTGTGACCCTGGAGCAAGAACCTGGGGCTCTGCCACCCCTACCACTTCCTGGGTCTTACCCAGGGTTCTCTGAGGAATCCAGGGCCTAGGCTGCCTCCAGGGTGACAGGCATTGGTCTTGACACTAATCTCAGAAATGTACTGGTATTTATTTATTTTTATTTATTTATTTCTGTGGTACTGAGGATTGGACCCTGGTCCCTTGCACTAAGCTACATTCCCAGCCCTATTTTATTTTATTTATTTATTTATTTTGAAACAGGGTCTCCCTCTGCAGCCCAGGCTGGTCCTGAACTCACTATGGAGCCCAGTCTGGCCTTGGACTAACAGTAATCCTCCTGTTTTAGCCTCTCCAGTGCTGGGATTACAGGCGTGTGCCACCATGCTTGGCTTATATAGTGCTGGGGAATCAAACTTGACATTTGATTTAGCACTTGCTAGGCAAGCAGTTTAACCGCTGAGCCATTCCTCCAGCCCCTATTTTATTTTATTTTGTCTTTTTTTTTTTTTTTTTTTGAGACAAGGTCTTACTAAATTGGCCAGACCAAGCTTGAACTGCCGGCCCTCTTGTCTCAGCCCCCCAGGGTGATGGGGTGGCAGGCCTGCTCCACTGGGCTCAGTTGGTGATGATTTCTTGCTGGACTACTAACAAAATGAAGCACAGAGAAAGTTGGGGTGCACAAGGAAGCAGGGTGGAGAGATGCGGAGTCAAAGTAAGGTAGGGGTGTTATGGTGGCAAGGTTGGGTCCCACCTGGTTGAGGCCGGACCTCATCAGCATACGGCTACCCCAAGGGAGGAGTGTTGGGGGTCCTGAGCCCTCAGGTCTGAGCTGGACCGCAGCTGGATGATGGCTGCTGCCATCTGTAGAGGTCGGCCTGGCTGCGACCTTGGCCTCCCCTGAAAACCTGCTTGGCCTGGCCCGGCTGAAGGCCAGATGGCAGGAACACGGCTTGGGGGGTGCACTCGGTTCAGGGTCCCTGGCTGGACTTCTGTCACCACCCCCGCCAAGCACGCTCGCCGTGGTCTGCAGAAGGAGCCGGTGGCTGTGAAGATTAGTAATGGGATATGGAGCCTCTTGCCACCAGGCCATTAGTTCAAAACCAGGTCACTTGAGTCAGAGTTCACAGCCCAGGGTTAGGTGCGGGGGGAGGTATCTAAGTGGCTGGATGGCAGGGAAGTGTGGCAGGCCAGCCTGGCTGTGGAGCAGAGCACGTGGCCCCCATGTGGGATGTGCTCTGCTAGGCCCCGGCCTCCCACAGGGGCTGTGCCTTCCGGCTAGGTTGGCTTCAAGACTCCCGCTGTCCCCAGGCCAGGCCACAGCCCTTGTCAGAGGCCTCAGGTCAGCAGCCGTGCTCAGAAGGTGGAGTAGCAGCCCTGTGCTCTCTGTGCTCCTGAGGGTAAAGACGTCAGTCGTCTGGTTATCCATGCATCATCCCCCTGTCCGTCGGCCTGTCCATCATCTACTGCCTTTTAATCATCTATTGATCAGCCTTCTATCAACCTCTGACTCCACAGATAAAAGCTACCAAATCATCTGACTTTATCTCTGTGGTGCTCCAAAAGTTGACTCCTTCTTCCCCATCCCCTCTCTCTCTTCCTTCTCCGGCACATCCCTTTTCAATGCTATTTTGACTTTGTCCTCACCGCGTCTGCTTCTGTGCTGACAGGCCTGTGGCCCTGGCGGGGCGGCTGGCCCGCGTCGCCCAGCACACGCTTGGTCTCAGAGCTGCCCCGGAGCAGTGCTACCCGACGGGAGGTGTGTGGCCCAGGCCTTTCGGCGCGTGGCTGAGCAGACGCGAGCAGAGGTCTTCCCTGAGCAAGAGAAGCGGGGCGTGGACGGCCGGGTCAGAGTGAAGGGCTGGGAGACGCCAGGTCCCGGCCCGTCAATGGCTGCATCCGACAGCCGGGCCATCAGGAGGCTTTTCCTGGTTCCACCTAAATACCAGCAGTAGCACACTGTGCTTGGCTCATGAGAGATGGCTGGGGAACACGTCTCAGGAGAATGAGTGAGAAGTGGGTGAGCAAGGAAGGGTAGCACACAGGGAAGAAAAGACCCCCGAGCCTTATGGGAAAACCAGTTTTCCCTCTTATCCAAAATGATGCCCAAATTTCTCTTTGTCTGCCACAGACATTTCTGGTCTCCTTGTCCCCCTCTCTACATATGGGATTTGTTCTCACGTCTGATCGCTACGTATCTTAGCCAGGCCCCATAGCGCAGGTTTGTAATCTCAGCATTCTGGGAGGCTGAGGCAGGAGAAGCTCAGGATCAAGTCCAGCCTGGGCAACTTAGTTACTTAGTGAGACCATGTCTCAAATTTACAAAGGACTGGGGCTGCAGCTCAGTGTGAAGGCCCTAAGCTCGACCGTCAGTACCACAAAGAGAGAAAGATGTTTCTCTCACTCAGTCGTTCAGTCGATTGGCCAGTGAGCACTCACTGAGTGTTTTTCAGGCTCCAGACATACATAAAAATGATAGGCCACAGTCCACACCGTAAGTCCTGTGGAGGGGTCACGTCCTTTCACGTATCCACTGAGTACTAGTGCCAGGACAGTCCTCATGCTATGGGGTGCCGGTAATGGGGAAGGCAGGCAGGCTGTGTTTCGGTCTTGTTGTCTTGCAGCGATCAGTCCCAGGTTATAAGTGCTGACTTGGCCAGACACAGAGGTACAACCGCGTGGAAACATGGCTCTTGAAGCAGCAGGAGTGCTGGCGCACATGCGATGACCTGTGTTTTCGGAGGTGGGACAGGGTTCACAGAGAAGCAATATTTCAAGGTTTCTTTGGCCAGAGACTTGAAATCTGCAGAACACGGGCCCTTCTATGGTGTAGCCCAGGTCTGACGTCATAGCTCTGGGGAAGTTTGTACAGCCACGATGGGTCTGAGTGACTAGGACTGAGAGTGCAGGAAAGAGAGATCAAAGGATAGAACTGGAAAAGCAGAACCAACGAGAATGTTTCATCATGTTCCTTTGTGGCGAGGGGATCGAGCCCAGGGCCTCATGCATGCTAAAGTAGTGCCCTTCCCCTCAGGGACCCCCAGACCCAGCTAGACTGTGTCCCCGTGCTATCCTACAAAGAACTTGATCTTAGTCAAGGTTTGGCAGTGCAGGCCTATAATCCCAGCACTATGGGAGGCTGAGGCAGGAGGATCGCAAGTCTGAGCCTTGCCTGGGCAACTTAGTGACTCAGTGAGTCTCTGTCTTAAATTTTTAAAAAATTGAAAAAAATAAAACAGGGCTGAGGATACAGCTCAGTGTGAAGGCCCTGGGTTCCACCCCAGCACCACCAAACAAAGCAAAGCAAAACTCTTGATTTTAAATACTCACGTAATAGTGTTTTGGGCCATGTATATTTGAGGTTTCCCACAATAAGGCAGCTAGATAATTCCTAGAAAGACGGGACACATCGGAATATGCATTATCCTAAATCCAAAGCCAAGGACACGTGCTGCACGCACACACACACACGTGCAAATCCTGCAGGTGAACACAAAAAGGAATTGAAAGTAGTGGATCTAAGTAACCCCAGCACTCTGAGAGGCTGAAGCAGGAGGATCTCATGTTTGAGCCCAGCCTGGGCAACACAGTCAGTCCTTTAGTGAGATCCTGTCTCAAAATCAAAAATAAAAACAAGCTTGGTAGCTTAGTGCAAAGGCCCTGGGCTCCATCTCCAGTACCACAAAAAAAAAAAAAAAAAAAGAGGATCCCAGTGGCCTCGTAACTTTGCAACCTCCTTCATATGGGCCAAAGGTTTGCACTTCCATTCCATGAGTGGGTCAGGCGCCCCCAGCTTCATAAGAGGAGGAGAGGAGCTGTTGAGTGGGTGACCCAGTGTTCCGGGAACCATCCAAGGATGACCCTGGCAGGACACAGGCTCGCCGCCGGGCCTCAGGGTTCCCATCAGCAAGGCAGGGAACTGCTGATTTGCTGCTACTGCTGTGTGACAGGGTTGAACTCAGAGTCTTGAAGTGGAGCTACATCTTCAGCCCCTCCTATTTCTTTAAAAACAAAAAATTGTAACAGAGTCTTCTAAGCCGACCAGGTTTGGTGGTTTGAGTCTGGAGTGTCCCCCCAAAGCGTCATGCTCCTATGGATACTGTGTAAGACTTGGGGGTGGGGCCTGGCTGGCCAGCCCTGCCTTGGGAGGAGACAGGTGCTTGTGGATTGACCTGGAGGGGCATGTGCTGGTTCTGCCCTTCCTCCCAGTCTCTCTCTGTGCCACTGTGCTGTGAGGATCTCTGCTGCTGCAGCTCTGGCCCTACCCCCACTCTAGCCCTGCGGTGTGCTTCCAGCATTTTCCAGCCGCTCTCCTGTGAATGGACTGTGACCTTCTGAAACTGTGAGCTACAATAAATCTTCCCTCCCTAAGTTGTGGATGATGGCTATTGAGTCACAATGATGAGAAAGTAACTAAGACACCAGGCTGGGCTTGAAGTTGGCGATTTTCCTGCCTCAGCCTTCCACAGTGCCTGGGCTAACAGGCTCGCACCACAAGGCCCTGCATGCATGCTCAATTTTTAAGGTGTAGTCTCACAACTCACCAGTAGCAAACCTCAGCAGACAAGAGATGAAAACTACTAAGAATTTTCCAAAACTAGAGCTCCTGGAGGGTCCTATGAGTTAGTAGTTTTAGAGAATTGGTTAATGTTATATAAAAGAAAAATGGAAAGCATTTAAAAATCATATAGAGATACAACGAAAAAAAAAACAGATTTGAGAAAATACATACAACTTAGAAAAAGACCCATGTGGTAATTGATATTGGCTAGACAGAACTCAAGTGGATCCTAAGAACTGATAAAACAGAGAAAACTGTCTAACATATGTGCCTTGGTTGTTCATAGCTGGGACAAAAACTCGACTTCTACAACTGACGGGAGGAAAGATTTATCTTACCTCACAGTTTCAAAGGTCCCACACAGTCCCTTGTTGGGCAACCAGCTCTGGCGGAGGCACATGGCAGAGGCTGGGGAGCCGTTCACAGTGCCGGAGACAAAGGCCAAGCGAAGTGGGAGCCCCTTGAGGCCCAGCAGATCGAGGCCCGCAGGCTAAGGAAGGCCAGGGCTTTCCCAGGAAGAGCTGCAACAACGTTTTTCTTCCATCCTTTGTACCTCGTTCAAATTGCCAGTTGGGGCGGGCGCTCCTACCTCACTCCCTGACCCACAGGTCTGTAACACACACCTGAAAATTCTGCCCCGGGTGTCCCCAGCCTCAACAAATTGACACGATCCCTCCAGTCAAGTCCCCAGCATCCATCTCTTCCAGCCAGGCCTTAACTCCTAACAGCACATGGTTCCATGGTGATCTTATTTTATTTATGTATTTATTTTTGAGGCAGGGTCTCACTCTGTAGTCCAGGCTGGTCCTGAACTCACTATGCAGCCCAGGCTGGCCTTGGGCTCGCACAATCCTCCTGTCTCAGCCTCCTGAGTTCTGGGACGACAGGTGTGTGTCAGCACGCCCAGCTTATGTGGTTCCTGGGGAACTGAACCCAACTACTTAGTGCTTGACTTAGTGCTTGCTAGGTAAGCGCCTTAACTGCTGAGCCATTCCTCCAGCCCCTCTATAGCTATTTCACAACATCCAAAGCCACGAGTCTTTTGGGAGACACTCCAGCTCCAAACCATATCAGTAACTGCCTAACTTTGGTATGGAGATAAAAAGTGATAGAAGATATAAAAATATGATTATACATCATAAGGGAGAGGACGAGGGTAAACACGACTAATGGGACTTTTGCAAAAACAAGATTCAGGGAGTAACAGGAAGAAGTAACTAAGAAAAAAACCAATCGAGCTTTCTGGGTCTGTGAGAGAGATCAGTCTTCAGAGGCAGGAAGTGGGTCCAAAGGCAGACTAAATAAAGTGAAATTATGATGGAGATAGCGGTGCACGCCTATAATCCCAGCACTTGGGAGGCTGAGACAGGAGGATTACAGTGAGTTCAAGGCCAGCCTAAGCTAGATGGTGAGTTGAGGACCAGCCTGGACTTTAAGAGATTCTGCCTCAAAAGGAAGAAAGAGGAAAGAAGGAATGAAAGAAAAAAAAATGGTACTAAATAATATCATTAAAAAAACTCTTAAAAGCTAAAACCAAACTTTTTTTTGAGAAAGGATCTTGTTCTGTAGTATAGACTGGTCCTAACTTACTATGTAGCCCAGACTGGCCTAAAAATCAGCAATCCTCCTGCTTCAGCCTCCTAAGTGCTGGGATTATAGGCATATCCCATTGTGCCCGATTAATTTTTGTGTGGCACTGGAGAATTGAACCCACGCCTCCAGCCCCACCAAACACATCTTAAAAATGACCAGACAGAAACATGGATTTCCACAGAAAGACAAAAATCAAAGTGATAAGTGATTCCTCAAAGCAGTGGTAGAAGCCGGAAGTTTGAGACAGAAACTATAGTCAGCTTCCGTCTGCACCTTCTTTAACTATTGCTTTCAAAATAAGGAGCAGAGAAGGTATTTTCAAATAAATGACCCGGAGACTTTATCACTCAAGGACACCTGTGGAAATGATTTTGAGCATACTACTTGAGGAAAGAAACAATTAAGCCCAAAAGGGAAGTTGGAAGCCAGAAGAGTGGTACCGGAGAAGTCGGTGAGGAGCCAGGAGGGCCACGCCACCGACGCGCCAGCCCCTCACAGGCAACAGCAGTGGTAATGCTGGACACGTGTAGACACAGGCGCAGCTGTCAAACATACAGGTGGCAGTCACTCTAAGCGGGTTAGAACATCTTAATCCTCTCTGATTTGCAAAGGGAATATTAATATTAATTGTAGACTTCAGATCACACCACTACAATCCAGGCCTGAAGCTGCGGGCCTGTCATCCCAGCACGTGGGGAAGTCAAGGCCAGCCTGGGCAACCATGCCTCAGAATCAGGGCAAGTGGGCTGAGGTGTAGGGTGGCAAGTGACGGAAGAGCAGTTTCCAGGAACCTCATGGCAGAGGGGAAAAGACACGCAGATTTGGGACCACACGTGCCACAGCCCCGAGTTGCAGAGACCACATGAAGGGACGCTTTGAACAGCCACTGTCAGCTCGAGCCCTTTCTAGACCCGTGTCTGTGTAAACAGCGTTATATTTACTCACTGGAGGCCCAGAATAGAAACCAGCAGCCGCTCTCCTGTCGTTGGTGGTGTCCCTGCTACTGTGCAGGTGGCCATGAGGGGCAGGGGTCACTCACTCATGCCCCACACAGGGGCTGGTCCTTTCCATTTACCTTTCACCAGATGTAGGGCTGGGGAATATTTTTGCTAGAAATGCTCAGATTGCTGTCTTTTAGGCTGCAGGTGGCCTCTATGGGTTGTGTATGAGGAACCTCAGACAGGAAACCAAGGGGATGTGTAGGCTTATTGCTTAAAATAATGCTGGGGTTAGTGAGGAAGTGGATCAAGAGTAAGCCTGCCTAGTGGTGCAGGCCAGATATCTAAGTACTCTAGGAGGCCGAGGCAGGAGGATTGCAAGTTGAAGTCCAGCTTGAGCTACATTAGCCACTTAGTAAGACCCTGTCTCAAATTTAAAATAAAAATTGGGTTGGGCATGCCAGTGCAAAGGCCTGAGGTTCCATCTCAAATGCTGAAAGAGAGAGAGAGAGAGAGAGAGAGAGAGAGAGAGAGAGAGAAGACAGGAAAGGCAAGAGTGTATGATCATTTTTCACCTCTCTTAGCCAGCAGTTTCTAGGTTCTTTCTTCATCTGTGTGTGGCCATGCTGATGTCCCCAAAGATAGGAACCATGGTCCTTGGGACTGTCCCCATTTGAGAGTTATGAGGTAGGGGCTTCAGGAAAGGTGCTGAGAGGCTCTGTCACAGTCAAGTGGAGTGGGAGGGGAGACCCAAGACGTGTGGCCAGTGTCACTGCCACCTTCTGACTCTTCTGAGGGTCAGGAAAAGAAATCTTTCAAACTTGAATAGACTGGCTGAAACTTTGTTTTGTGGGGTGAAGTCACTGTTGCTTTCAGCTTTTAGATGTTGGCTGACTTGAGCATCTCGGTTTCGACTTTAAGATGTTCGTGAATTTAAGCATCTTGTCACCTACAATGAGGAATTTACCTAGCGCTCGTCCAAGAAAAACGGAGGTTATGATACTAAACTTTCTTCCTTTGTCCTGTGAAAGAATTCTGAGATAAATGCCTGCTTATGGGTGATTTACACAGCTGCAGTCTCTCTGTGTTCCTGTAAGAAAGTAAGAGATGTAGCCCGACCTCTGTTTTTATCCTTAGGATGTAAGCATGTGTGTAGGGTACTTCTTTACTGCTGCAACAGAATGCCCGCCATTCACAACTTAAGAGAGAAAAGATTTCTTTTAGCTCCCCATTTCAGAAGGACAGTCCGTGCATAGGTGGCTGGCAAAGGCCGGAAGGGGCTGGTGGAGGACAGTTGCTCACAGCATCACAAGGGGAAGGATCAGGGGCCTGCAGAGGAAGCCAGAGTGGGAGTTTATACCCTTCAGGACCACAAGGTTGTAATCTAATCTACGACCCACCTGCCATCTAATCTACAGCATGCCTGACCTCCACCCCACACCTCTCATCCACCCCTCCTGGCCAGACCGCATCTCTCATCGGCACATGGAAGCCATAGGTAGACCACAACAGCCAAATACATGAGTGTTTTGGGGGACACTTCAGATCCAAACCTCAGCATTCGGCCCGGCCCTCAAGGGTGTCATGTCCCCCTTCTTATGCAAAAAGTATTTAGTCCTCACCTGTGAGTTGCTAAAATCTTAACCGTTCCAGTGCTGCTAATTAGTCCAGGTCCAAAGTCTCCTTTGAGATTCAAGGCAAACTCTTAGCTGTGAGCTCCTGTGAAAAATCAAAGAAACGTTAAGCACTTCCAGCGTACAAAGGCTTAGAGTAAATATTCCTGTTGCCAAAGGACCAAAGAGAAGGACAGAAAGCAATTGGACCAACGCAGGAACAGAAGCTGGCAGGGCAAATGTTAAACCCTGTAGCTCTCCTAAGTTCCATAGCGGTGCGTCTGCACCGTGCAAGCAGTGGCAAGATGGGGCTCCAGAGGCCATGGGCAGCCCAGCTGCTGCGGCATGGCCTCTGGCTGCAGTCTCCATGGCTTTTCTTTTGGGCTGGCTCTGCTCAAAGCCTGGGGCCTTCCTCGGCAGATGATCCACCTTCCCGACATCTCAAAACTTCTCGGGTCTCTGCTGCACTTTTGGCCTCACCTTCACAAGTTCGCACGCTGCCTTTCAAGGGTGCACTGCCTGGCCTCTATGGCCTTCTGGAACCTGAGTGAAGCTTCCATGACCTCACAATCCTTGCATTCTTTATGCCTTTGAAACAAGGGCCACAGGGAGGAGGCGAAGATCTGCTGCCCGACTGATCAGTAGTCTGACCCTCTTAAGGCTGCTGCGGCTCCTTGGGGATTCACTTTCTCAGGTTGTCTGCAGGATGGCCTGGGAGTCTCTTTTCTTCTCTGTAATTGGTAAACGGAAGGGTCTTATTGATTCCTGAGACACCCTCAAAGTACCTTTTTTATCTTTTTACTTATTTATTTTTTTTGAGACAGGGTCTCGCTCTGTATTCCAGGATGGTCCTGAACTCGCTATGGAGCCCAGGCTGGCCTTGGGCTCGTGGCAATCCTCCTGTCTCAGCCTCCTGAGTGCTGAGATTACAAGCATGCGCCACTATGCTCAGCTTTATGTGATGCTGGGGAATTGAACTCAGGGCCTCATGCTTTCAAGGCAAGCACTATAACCACTGTGCCGTTCCTCCAGCCCAACCATGCTGTCTTTGGCCCAGCTTTCCAATCCACTTCAGATTGGCAAACCTGAACACTTTACATCTTTCCCTCTGCTATTTTCTCTTCCTTTGCACCATAGATTGGCCAAAAGCCACAAGCAGTAGTCATGTGACAGCCTGAATGTTAGTCTGCCTTGAATTTTCCTCCACCAAATTAAGGAGTTCCCTGTCCTTAATCTTAGTTTCAGGCAAAATCCCAGGTTGGGGGGGAAAATGTCGTGTCTTAGTTACTTCTGCATCGCTATGACTCAATACCCAACACGTACAACTTATGGAAGGAAAAGTTTCATTTTAGCTCACAGTTTCAGAAAGCCACTGTCCATTCCTGGGTGGCCGGCAACAGTCAAAGCACATGGCAGAGGGGGAGGCAGCTCCTCACAGCATTGCAGCCAGGAAGCCAAGTCCCAGAAGGAGGGGAGGAGGTAGCATGTGCCCTTCCGGGTCCTGTGCCAGTGATCTGCCCTGAGCCCAGCCTCAGTGTTCCACCCCTTCCTGGCTTAGGACCCCAACTCACCACGCACTTGTAAGCTATAATCTACCACAAGCCTGTATTCTACCACACACCTATAATCCACCACACACCCATAATCCACCCCTTCAGACCAGGCCCCCATCTCCTGACAGCATATGGTTTCATAGGTAATCCATAACATCCAAATACATGAGGCTTTTGAGGGACATTCCAGATCCCAACCACAATATGCCAACTCACTTTTTGCCAGAGCATAGCTTGCATGGTTTCTGGACCAACTGACACTAAGTCTTCTGTCCCATCTGAAGCTTCTTGAACCAGTCTTTACAACCTTCAGTTCTCTTGACAGTTGGGTCTCCTGAGCTCTGACCAGAATGTCCCATCGAGTTTGGCTCACAGCATTCTAAACCTTCTCTAAGCGGCACCTTCCCACAGCTGTGCCACCCCAAACACTGGGGATGCTGCATAGTTTGAAGGCTCTGAGTTCCATCCCCAGCACCACACACACACACAGATACACACACACACACACACACACGCACACACATTAGGTAGTTGATCCTTTTTACTTTTTACTTTGGCTACCAGGGAGCTCAGAACCAAACTTGGAACTCAAGCATCTCTTGTTCCGCTGTTTCCTGGTTTTGCTGTTCACTCGCGTTCCCGTCTTCCATGAGCCTAGTTTTCGCTTCATGTTCCATCGAGCCATGTTATTTCTCTCTGAGTTTCTATTAGACATTCCTTGCATTCGTTTGGCAGCTTTGTGTGGACCTCCTCACTCCCTACTCTTGGTTTATTTATCTCTGTAGCACTTACAACTATTACCATTTGTCATGTGTCTCCGTGGCTCTCACTACTGTCAGCAGAAATCCCTCATGCTGGCGCCCTGGGGGCTGGGATCTGTGCTGTGCTAGGTCCCTGCTGCACTGCCAGAGTCTAGAGAAGAGCCTGGGTCTCTGCACATGCCTGTGGCCTGGAAGACTCACCTGTTGCTTGTCATGTTCTATGCTCAAAGGGAGAATCCCAGGCAGCTTGCATGTGTCACTGGGGCAGCCTCACAGGGAACACTGTACATAGACCAAGATTGTCCCTCCTGTGTGTGGCCCAGGCCAGCTGGCTGCAACACAAATTTGCAGGTGTGTGTGTGTGTGTGTGTGTGTGTGTGTGTGTGGTACTGGGAATCTGACCCAGAGCCTTCACACTGACCTACATCCCTTGCCCTTATTTAGTTTTTCATTTTGAGGCAGGATCTCCCTAAGTCACTAAGTTCCCCAGTCTGGACTTGAACTTGCCATCCTCCTGTCTCAGCCTCCCCAGAGTGCTTGGTTGACAGGCCTGTACCACTGGGCCCAGCCTCAGACTCATAAACTTTCTTAAAACAATGTTATGACAGGCATGACCAACTTTCATCCCATGGGCCACATGTGGCCATGGATTACTCATAATGTGGCCCCATAATGTGACATGATAAACTTTTAACATTATTATGTGATTTTTTGGGCAATATTGTTTATGGCTGGATCACACAGTGTTTGAGTGTGGAGTGTGTAGGAGACAGCTGAATGCCGGAGAGGGGCCAGGGCAGTGTAGGTGATCCCACTCCACTGCCTATTGCACAGCCGTGCAGTTGACACCAGCACGTATCAGGCATGACACATGCTTGTGTGGCCTGGAGAGTGAAGCATGGTTATCACACATGGTTGTATTCCCACCTTCCCATGTGTGCAAGGACAGGGACTATTGTTATTAAGCTATAGGTTTTCTTATTTGATGACTGAACTTGGGCTTGCTGTGTTATTTTATTCTAATGTTATAGTAAAAATGTAAAAAGGAAGTTTTGTTACTTACATACCTTAACTGTATTAGACACTTTATATCCAGTCCAAGCCAATTCCTCTTCCTACCGTGGGGCCCAGGCTGGCCACAAAGCTGGCTGCCCACAGGCTGGCCACAAAGCTGGCTGCCCACAGGCTGGCCGGCCACAGGGATGGCTAGACACATGGCTGGTTGGCCACAAAGCTGGCTGGCCTTAGGGCCAGCCACTCCTGGCCTAGACAGAGCCTGCCCTTGGTCTAATGCTTCACTCTAGCCACCTTGAAATTCCAAATAATTGTTTTTTCCCTGTGGCACTGTTGATGGAACCAAAGGCCTTTGTTCTGAGCTGCACCCCCAACCCTTTTCCATTCTTTATTAGAGACAGAGTCTCACTAAGTTCTAAGTTGCCCAGACGGGGTTCTCACTTGTGATCCTCCTGCTTCAGTATCCAAAAATGCTGAGATGTCAGGCCTGCACCACCAGGTCTGGCTGAAATTCTTAACACATTCTGAGCAAGGAGCTCTGTGTTTGCCTCTTCCCAGGGCTTTGAACATCCCATGACGAGTCCTAGTGGGAACACGACAGCATTGTTACCTTCCTGAGAGCTTCTGTCTCTCTGGGGAAGGAATCATAAAAAGAAGGCATATATCATGCATACCTATCTTAAAGAAAAAAGCCACCTGTGTGCCCTGCACACACATAGCCACACAAGCCTTTTGGAGCAAAGCCAGCATCTTTTTGGTCATGGTTCTTGTGTAAACCACACCCTTTGTGCATCAACTCTAATTTCCTGTTTTCATTTCTTTAAAGTAGAGGAAGAAGTTAAAGACATACTTGAAAAAAAAAAAACCTGACTGCAAAATTCTAGATTTTATCCTTCACTCTCTTGTCTTTTATGATCATTTTGTTTACTGTTAAAAGGGGATACCTCACTTTTGTTATCAAGTCTTTTCCAAGGAGGCAATGAACATTGATAGAAATGAATGCCTCCGGTGCTCACAGTTCAGTTGGCTGGTAACTCACCTGTAGGAACTACAATAACATGATCCACTAGCATGGATCAATCTGAGAACCAAGAAAGATGACTCCCGATAAAGGAAAGCTACACAAGGGAGCATTGCACGTGGAAATGCCTTCTCCTATTTCTTTTGGAGCAGGAATACATCCAAAACATGCTACATAAAATAAGGAGTTCTCGGGGCTGCCAACCTTACAGGAGAGGTTGGGTGGTAGTATATTTCACCTACATAAAAGGAAAATATAGTAATTGTCTTAGTTACTTTTTCATCGCTGTGACTCAATACCCAACATCCACAATTTAATGGGAGGAAAAATGTATTTTAGCTCAAAGTTTCAGAAGGTCACAGTCTATTCAGGGGCAGTTGGCAGCAGTGGAAGCACATGGCAGAGGCAGAGCTGGAGGCCGCTCCTCACAGCATTGCGAACAGGAAGTCAAGTCCCATCACGTCAAATCAGGTCTCAGAAGAAGGAAGGCAGGAAACAGCACGCATCCTTCCAGGTCCCAGCCCAGTGATCCATCCCTGCTGGCTCCAGCCTCAGGGTTCCGCCTCTTCTAGGCTTAAGCCCCCACCACATGCCTGTAATCCCACCCACACACCTGCAGTCCACCCAACCAGACCAGGCCCCCATCTCTTAAGAGCATGCAGTCCCATAGATAATCCATGAGCTTTTGGAGACATTCGAAATCCAAACCACAGTAGTAATCAATAAAAAGAAAATAATAAATAAGACACTAACAGGAATGTACAGCCGTATTAGAGTGTGGACACAAGGTGCGGTGGGATGGCATGCTTCCAGAAAGGGAGGGACATGTTAGTGTGTCACTGGGATCTTAAATGTCACCCAAAAGCTCATTTGTTAAAAGATTGGTGAGTGGGGCTAGAGGAATACCATGGTAATTATAGCACTTGCCTAGTAAGCTCAAGGCCCTGGGTTCCTTACCTAGCACCACATAAGCTGGACCAGGTGGTACATGCCTGTGACACCAGCATTCAGGAGGCTGAGGCAGGACGAATACTGTTTGAGGCCAGCTTGGGCTACAGAGTAAGACCTTGACTGAAAAAGAAATGAAAAAAAAGTTTGCTGGTCATTCCAGGCACTGCTTGGGAGGTGCTGAGCTCTTTAGGAAGTAGGGTCTGTTGGGAGCAAGTTAGGTTACTTAAAAGATACAAGGACACTCTGACCCCCTTTCTCCTTTCACTTTGGCTTCTGGGCCATGAGAAAAGTGGGTTTACACTTGTTTCTATCATGATATACTTCTTTCCACAGGTCCAAAAGTAACAGGACCAGCAGAGCAGGCACTGAACCTCCAAAACTGTGAACCAAAATAAGCCTTTTCTCTTTTTAGGTGCATTAGCTTAGGTATTTTATTACAGTAACGGAGAGCGGATGAATACACTTGCCTTACCTGGGAGGTCAATGAGGAGGAGATGGGTTAAGTGAGTTTCTGCCGTAACTAACTTGTGACTAATGAGATAATAGGCAGACTAGACTAGGTCAAGGAAATCACAGATGTATAGAGATATCAATGATATGGCTACAGATGGGTAGATCGCCTGATCTGTCCCAGAAAGAATTTAATATATGATGCTTGACTAGTCATAAATTTCTCCGAACCTGTTTGATTCCTCTTTCTTTCCTTGTTCTTATTTCTCCCTCATTTCTTGTGTGTGTATGTGTGTGTGTGTATGTGTGTCTGTGTGTGTGTGTGAAGATTGGTACTCAGGAATATGTGTGATTTGCATATATTTATACACAGTACATAAATATCAGAGATTCATATATATATATATATATATATATATATATATATATATATATATATACAGACACACACACATAAATCTCTATTTTGTTATTGAGAAAAGATCAAGGAAATTATATACTTTGCTGAACATCACACTTAAAATCCATAACTACTTCAGCCCCTCAGATTCAGTGGAGCAGCTCAATATAAGAATATTGAACTGCAGCTAGGCTGGGCCTGGTGGCACAGATCTATAATCCTAGCACTTTGGGAGGCTGAGGCAGGAGGACCTCAAGTTCAAGCCAGCCTGGGCAACTTGGCAAGACCTGGTCTTAAAAAAAAGAGAGAGAGCTAAGGATGTTTGAAGGTCCTGGATTAGTCCCCACTAACACACACTCACACACAATGGGGGGTGTGTGTGTGTGTGTGTTAAAGAATCTAGTATAATTTGTATATCAGAATTTTTAAATAGCAAAGAAATATGATCCATTAGAGATAAGAATCCATGAGTCCAAATAGAGGTAGGTAGGTAGGTAGGTACTTAAGTAGGTAGGTAGAATACAGACATGAAGGAGACTCCTTTTCATGGAAAGCCAACCAAGAGATGAAGAACTGATGGAATTAGGAAGGCCCTCCTTGGTAACCAGCCTAAGTACTGATTTAGGCAAGATACATCCCTATCTTAGTTATTTTCCTGTCGCTGGGACACAATACCCGACACCCACAGCGTAAGGGTGGAAAGGTTTCTTTTAGTTCACAGCTTCAGGAGGCATCAATCCATTCACGGCAGCTGGCAGTGGTAGACGGGTTTGGCAGCAGGTCTCATCCTGGCAGACAGGAAGTCAGGTGTGTGAGAGAAGGCGGAGCTAGCTCATCCCCTTCCAGGTCATGCCCCAGCGACCTGCCCCTTCCAGCCGGGTCCCACCTGCCAAACAGGAGGCTTTTGGGGACATCCCTGAGGCAAACCATAAAAATCACAGATCAGAAAGCTTTGAGGAGCACTGGGAGTTTACCTAAATGCAGTGTCTTCTCATAAGACACTCACTCCTGAAAAGGGAATTTATCGCTTTCTGGTGGGAAAACCTGGAAGATATCATCCTAATTGAGCAATCCAAGTGACCATGGCCATGAAGGAGACACACTGATGTCACATGCCTGTGGGTACAACCCAGTTGTTACACTGTCCATGCTGACACGGACATACCATTTTTGTGGTGTTCCTGAGCCCCAAATGTGTGACCTAATCAGCAGGAAACAGAACAGTCCCAACTTGAAGGATATTTTGAAAAAGAATGGGCTGCATTTCAGAACACACCCGTGTCGTGATGCTCAGCCCGAGCACCGGCTCTAGACGGACAGAGACACTGCAAGCAGGATCTACCAAGTCCTTAGGAATTGCAATTATCTTTTGCAATAAAGAACATGACTGGAAAATTGGCAGAATCTTTAAAAAGCCTGCAGTTTCAGTAGCTGTTTTATTTATTGTCAGTGCTCATTTCTTGATTTTTCCCCCTTTTTTGTGACACTGGGGATTGAGCCTGGGGCCTTCCTACGAAGCCACATCCCCAGCCCATGTTTAGTTTTTAAATTTTGAGACAGGATCTCACGAAATCACTAAGTTGCCCAGGCTGAGTTCAAATTTGTGATTCTCCTGCCTCAGCCTCTCAGAATGCTGGAATTACAGGCCCACAGCACAAAATCTGGCCACGGCCTTTCCATCATCCAAGTTCTGTTTCTCCCGACACTTTCCAGATTAATGGCATTCCACAATAGCCACACATGTTTACTGCCTTCCAACTCGTAATACATGTCATGTGCATCAATGAGAAAAACCATGCAAACCAGCCAGCAGGTGCCTGGCGCTCCGCGAGGTGAGGGCGTGTCAGCTGTTACCCCTGGCTCCCTCCAGGCTGGATGGGGCTGGGGTTAGTTAGTTTGTAAATAGTGGAAAGGCAGCAATGAGTGTGGGCTGACACAGCCTCAGCTGGGCCGGGCGATGGGAGCTAATCCAATGCATGAATATTTCTATGGTGAAACAGAAAAACAGTCACATGAAGTAGTCGGTTCTGTTTGTTCCTAAATCTCAGAACATCAGATGTGTTTGTCATCATAACTGTTATTTAACTATTGAGTAACTCAATAAATCTCGACTGATTTTTTTTAAAGAAAGTTTTATTTTTCTATGAAAACAAAATTGAATGATTTTGAAAGAATCAGTGGAAGAATTATTTAAATTCCACTGCTTCACTAGAGGCGGCTTATCTGGGCCTAGCAGAACAGGTCTGTAAATCCCAGCTCTCTGGGAGGCTGAGGCAGGAGGACTGCAAGTTTGAGCCAAGACTGGGAAGCTTAGCCATGTTGCGAGAGACCGTTCTCAAAATCAAACCAACTGAAATTAAGTAAAACAAAACAAAACAACAACAAAAACATGGGCTGGGGATGCGAAGGCCCTCTATTGGATCCCTAGTGCTGCATGCCACTCCCCCCCAAACACACACAACACACACACAGAGTGGTTGAGACGATTGGGAAAGGCAGAAGAAGAAAGAATCATTAAGATCTAGATGTTGGCATGTAGATGGCTTAAATCCTCCCTCTACTTTAAACTCTAGAACTGAGGGCTGGAGCACAGCTCAGCAGCCGAAGCATGTGCAGCCCTGGGTTCTATTTCCCAGCACCCCATCATAACCTGGGTGTGGCGGCTCACCCTTGTAATTCCAGCTCTTGGGAGGCTGAGGCGGGAGGACTGCTATGTGTTCAAGGCCACTGTGTGCTTCACAGAGTTTAGGACCAACCTGGACTCCAGAGCAAGACTCTGTCTCATTAAATAAATAAATGAATAATAAACTCTGCAACCAACCATAGTACGTGTTAAATCATGAATGGCATTTTTGCAAGAAAAGTTATGGAGAATTCCAATCAACAGATCTGTGTGCTAAAAAAAGATCCTGATACCGAGTTTGTAATCCCAGTACTCTGGGAGCCTAAGACAGGAGGATCACAAGTTTGAGCCCAACCTAAGCAATTCAGTGAGCCCCTATCCTGGGTTAGACTTTAATTCTGGAAAAAATAGTTTGATGATTGAGTACAGTCATACATGTTCTACATTACATGTTGAAGGTAGATCTATATTACTGATTGCTTTCCATGCCTTGAACTTATTCTTCAAGGGACAGAGTCTCACTCTAAAGTCCAGTCTGCTCCTAAACCCCTTCTGCAGCCCAAGCTGGTCCCAAATTCACAGCAATCCACTGGCCTCAGCCTCCCAAGTGCAGGGATTTACAGGTACGTGCCATCATACTCAGCTAATTTTTTAATGTGGTTCTGGGGAATCAAACCCAGAGCCTCACACAGTTCCGTGGTCCATGTGGGATTTTTCCAAGCCAGAGGAGCAACTCAGTGCTGCACAGCCTGGCTCCTAACTCCAGGGCCTGACGGGCATTGCTCCGGAGGAGGGCAGAGCCTCCTGCCCTGTGTTCCAAGGCTTCTTGCCCTCCTGTGGGCACCTCTCAATGACAAATCTAAAACCAATCCGTTTACCACCGGGCTTATTGTTTACTGTCCTTTCGTCACTCTATTCCTATTTAATAGACATTTCTGACATGAAATTAGCAAAGGTGGAGTGGGGCGGTAGCCCCGTATAAAGGCTCTGGGCCTGATCCCTAGAACCACAGTTGGTAAAAGAATTCAGCCCCGGTCTGAGAAGCCAGGGCTCTGTCCTGTCTGAGTCTGGTTGACATGCTCGCTCTACTGCTTCAGGCGGTGTTTTTGCCTTGTGGTTGCCTTGGTAGCTGGACGAGAAGCCCTAGCTTACAGGAATGGCTGTAGGAGCCTCTGGGAGGTATAGGGAGAGGAAAAGGATGCCACAGACCTGTGACTGGGTCTCAGCAAGCCTGTGCCCTGGACTGGGAACCTGCCAAGAGCTTCCTGGTCCTGGGATGACTCTAGTGAGCTCGAGTTGGGTACTTCCCAAGTCAGCTACGTTCTGCTAAAACCTTAATGTGGCCGGCTTTTGTGGCACAGTCTCTCCAGAGGGCGGGCCTTGGTAAGCAGGACGGAATGTTATGCTGTGATTTGGGAATGGCCCCTTTCTCCACCTCCTCCCAGAAGCACAAGGCGGTAATGGTGGCATTCCCCGCGAGAACTGGCGGAGTCCTGCTGTTAAGCTAGTGGGGTGTCACTCCTCCCCTGTGACTGTGTCCTTCTGGAATTGTTTGTTTGTTTGTTTTATACTGTGATTCTAGCCCAGGGCCTTCACACTGAGCTATATCCCTGGCCCATTTTAAAAAAATGTTTGATTTTGAGACAAGGTCTCACCAAGTTGCCCAGCTGGGTTTTGAAACATGTGATCCTTCCACCTCAGCCTTCCAGGATGCTGGGTTGACAGGCCTGGAGCTCTTACCCCTCAGACTGACTGTGCTGGGCCTGCAGCATTTTATCAGTCAACAGCTGAGTCTCCTTCTGGGCCTGTGGCTGGTGTCCTTTCCGGTAAGCTGTGACCCTCGGTGCCGGCTTCTCCCTCTGAGCGAGACCTCGCCTCTCTGAGGGATCGGAGGAGAATCTGTCATCTCTGCATCCTTTCACTTGCTAGGACCCTCACTGGCAAGTTCCAAGCACCTTAGGTGCTGGACCTGAGCCGGAAGTCATTTTCACTTCATCGTGCCCAAGAATCCTGGGCGCCTTTGTCGTAGTCCTCGGGCGAGTGACCACCTTGTCTGTTGCCACGCTGCACAGCGCCTGCAGCCCACGGGCCTCACTCGCAGCCTCCCTGGGAGAGTCTGCAGCTGCCTCAGCAGAGGGACTTCTGACCTTCTGGGGAGCACGCGGGAGCATCTGAAGAGGCACCTGGTCCACAGAGGAAGCTGCCAGCTCTCCTACTGCTAGACTGGTAGCTAGATACCAGCAGGTCTGAGGGATTGGCTTGGGCGGGGGGGCGGCGCGTCCAAAATAGTTTGCACTGTCAGTCCGAGTTAGGGAGAAAGCAGAAACTTCTCAGTATAATATATTTATATCCAGCACTCTAGGAGGCTGTGGCAGGAGGGTTACAAGTTCAAACCCAGCCTGAATAACTTAACAACTTAGCGTGGGTCTGGGGACCAGAGCTCAGTGGTTAGAGCACTTACCTAGCAAGCGAAGGGCCCTAGGCTTGATTCCCCAGCACCGCATCAGAGCATGGTGATGCATGCCTGTGATCAGTGCATTTGGGAGGCTGAAGCAGGAGAACTGCCGTGAGTTTGAAGCTAGTCTGAGCTATGTAGTGAGTTCAGGGCCAGCTTGGACTGGACTACAGAGTGGGACCCTGCTTCAAAAACCCAAAACAAACGAACAATAATCAGCCTGCATTTTCCTGAGTACCTCCGCAGCCTTGTCACTTTCTCTTGCTTCCGTCATTCTAGTTAAGTGTTAACTGAGCCCCTACCATATACCAGCTAATCTCTGCACCGCAGTCCAGGGGGCAAATGGAGGTGAAACTCAGAGAGGTCGATCAATATGCCCCAAATCACACAGCTCATTACTGGCTGACTGGCACCTTCTTATCATACGTGCAAGCTAGGGCAGCGTCCCCGCTGTAACCTTTTGCCCCGCTGAGGGGGTGGGGAATTGTGGGTGCCCAGAGGCTAACACTCCGTCTGTGCTGAAGTTGGAGAAACTGAGGCAGGTTGTAACACAGCAGGGGTGAGAACAGAACCCTAGTGTTCTGGGTACCCACCCAGCTGCCGGGGTGTGTGGGGGGGCCCAGTGAGCAGGATTGGGGTGGGGGGTTAATAGTCTCTCCAAATGCACTCTCCGCCGGCCTTGCCTAATGTGTGTTGTGCGTTTTGTCCCCTTCTTCCCCCCTCCCCTGCCTCTTTCTTTTTTAGGGAAAGCAATTTGCTCCTTTCTGATTCAGAATGAGATTTGGCAAGTAAGTGCTTGCTCTCTCCCCTCCCTGGTCTCCCATCCTTCCCTCCCCACCTTTCAGTCAAAAAAAAAAATTGTTTGGGGCGGGTGGGAAGGGGGTGGGGGAGTGGGGAATAAGACCACAGGATTCATGCTAAGCAACACGATTTGCATAAGCCGTCCACTAGGCCCTTAGAGCAGGGGCTGAGCGAACCTCTGATGGGTTCCTGGGTCTCGGAGCCCTGCCAGCTGCGCTGTCATGGGGCTGGCGGTCTGCATTCTGTACTAATGAAGGACTTTCCGGGAGGAGAGCCCCAGACGCAATGCCAGCACACTTTGCTTGTTAGAGGGATCAGGGGGGCCCGGTTGGACAAGACCCAGGCTTCTTTCTTTGGGTGGCAGGCTGGGAAGAGTGAGGGGTAGGCAGGGGTGGGAAGGGGCCAGAGGTGCGGGGAGTATACCTGAAAGACGAAGTCCAGATTGCAGAAGAGCTGGAATGGTGTCCCCATTTGAGGGACGTCCAGGTGAAAGCTGGCTCCCCAAGGACCTTCTGCAGCAAGATGCTGGGCTGGGGGTGGGGGATGCTTTCCTTGGGGGGAAGAGGTTCTGGGTCTGAGTGGGTGGGCAGAGCCCGAGCTGCAGGGCTACCTGGTCCCCCAGGCTCCAAGGTGACACTGCTCCGGAGCCCGCTGGCTCTGACCACAGCACGGAGTTGTCGTCACTGATTGGCATCACCACCTGCATCTCACCTGTCCCTCTTTGTCTGCTTCACCTTCTGGGGCTGGGATCAGAGACATGCAGCTATCCTCCCAAAGGAAGCCTCCACCTGGATCCCACTGATATTTATTTATTTATCCAATCATCCATTATTTATTTTTCAGTACTGGGGACTGAGCTCAGGGCCTTTTTTCTGAGCTATATCCCTGGCCCCTTCTTACTGCTTATTTGAGACAAGGTCTCTTTAAGTTGCTAAGTTGCCCAGGCTGGGCTGGGACTTGCGATTACAGGCCTTTGTTTTTGTATATTATTGGGGATGGTGGTAGGACCGAAGAGGGAAGATTTGTATTGTTGAGCTGGAGATAGAGTCTTGCTAAGTTGCAGGCTGTACTTGAACTTGGAATCCCCCTAACTCAGCTTCCCGGAGTGCTGGGATTACAAGGGTGAACCATGGGCCTGGCTGGAAAGGAGATTCGTAAGGATCATTTCAGGAGGGAGGAGAATTGTCCTGTCCTCACCCAGTGCACCAGCTGCTCCTGGGCAGACTGTAGGACCTCGGGCTGCCTGTGGCCTCTGTCTCCGAGCTCAGGCGCCTACCTTTTCTCTACTTCACTTGGGTGGACAGAGTCCAGCTACACCATGGTAGGACACGAGGAGAAGATGAAAAGGTCACTTCGCAGGTCCTCCTCGGATCTGGGAATTGTTCCTTAGAAACTAACCCCGGGCAGATGGACGGCGGCCCCACTGGTTTCCCAGGAAGGCCAGGGATGGTGCATCCTCAGCGTTCTCCCTTCCCAGTCACATGGTAGTCATGGCAGCGTGGGTGTCTTTCCAAGAGAAGAAGGCAGCGGGCAGCTCCTGGCTATCGAGCCACTTCCTGCCTGCCCAGCAGCACTGCCCAGGTGGAGGGCAGAGCCCTCTCTCCTCCAGCCCAGTGCCCAGCACGATGATCCCCAAAGCCCTGCACTCAACTGCTTCTTTCCCGCAGGCTCATTCATTTGGACCATAAGCTGTAATGGGGGAAGGGAACCAGTGGTGTCAAAGAGGAGGCTGCCGTAGAAAGATGGGGTGCCCCTCTGCTCACTCCCACCACTGCAGGCCCCAGCCACCCCCATATCACCAGCCCCATGCTTCATTAAGGGAGCACAAAGTGTCCCCGTGGTCGCCTGCCAGCCGGGATGACCTGGGTGACAGCAGATGCCAAGAGAATGAACAGGCGGCTGAAAGGGCTGGGGACAAAAAGAGAACATTGTCCAGGCTTCTGAAAGGGCTGCCTGAGAGGCAACAATATGCATCTGAAAAAAATACCCCAGTAGGTCTCCCCGCTGCTGGCCTCCGCCTGCCCTCACCCAAACCTTCCCTGATACTGCACAAAGATGTCTTGGGGCCAGGCAGGGCTGGCCGCTCCAGGCTAGTAGCAGGCAAGGGGCCAGTGGGTGAGTACGGAGGGAAGGGTCGGCCCCAGAGGCACAGGTGCCCTCAAGGGACAGTCTCCACCGAGCCCCCTGTCTGCCATCAAAGCAAAAGGGTCATTGATTCCCAGTCATGGTAGAAATCACCCATCATTTTAGGTGAAAGAATCAACGCTCAGTATAGATGCTCCCTATTTTGTAGGTGGAAAGATCAAGGCTCCGTCTGGATGTCCCTCATTTTGTAGGTGAATGCATAAACCAAAGTTCAGTATAGAGGTCCCTTATTTTATGGGTGCATGAACCAAGGCTCAGTGTAGATGCCTTGCTACCACTACCGCTACCACTACACTGTAGAGGCAGAAACGTCTGGAGCATGTAGACCTCCCACCTTTGGGGTGCCATGATGTGTATCAAGAGGTTTAAGAGAATTTCCAAAGAACTTTAATATTCTGATAGCTGAACAGAAGAAAAAGTATCTAGATCTCCATCTTAGTGATGCCCTCATTGCTGGGACGCAGTACCCAACATCTACAACTTAAAGGGAGAAAGGTTTATTTTAGCTCACAGTTTCAGGAGATCTCAGTCCATTCATGGGTGGCTGGCAGTGGTGGAGGCCTAGCAGAGAGAAGCTGTTCATGGCACGGTAAGCAGGAAGTCGAGAGAAGGAAGAAGGGTGGATCTAGAATGTATCCTTCCAGGGCATGTCCTAGTGATCAGCCCCTCCCAGGCCAAGCCTCCGTGATCCACTCCTCTGTGTATTCCCACCTCTTAACAGCACGTGAAATCCATAGGTATTTCACACTATCCAAGGGCACAGGAGGCTACTGGGGAACGCTGCATGTCCAAAGCATGGCAGTTCCCAAATTGAATATCAACACTCAAATTCTCCGCTCAGTTTTGTGTGTGAACTGAGGCATTTCATGAAAACTCTACAAGCCTTGGCTTCAACATTAGGATTTCAGGGCTAAGACAAATGTAAGTGCCAGCGTCCTTCCAATGTTGGTGCTAGTACTAATGTTAAGTTAGCGGGGTCTGCCCTGCCTGCCCCACAGGGCCACTGGAGGGCCGAGTGTGATCCCAGGACAAAAAGCTCTTTGTAGACTATGGCACGCTGAAGAAACGAGAATATTATTTTTAACATTAAAAAGTCTGGTGATGCAGGCCTCTCAGCCCAGCACTATGGGAGGGTGAGGCAGGAAGATGGCAGGTTCAAGCCTAGCCCGGGTAACTTAGTGACTTAGAAAGACCCTGTCTCAAAAATTGAAAAGCCAAAAAAACTGAGCTGGGAGTATAGCATGGTGTGAAGGCCCTGGGTTCCACTTCTAGAATGGCAAAACAAATAACTGAATGAATAAATCAATAATTACGTCTCTTGGGGGGAAGCCCATGACCTGATTTTCTTTAGAGAATTTGCTATTGATAAATCCACCATTGCTTCTTGCCTTAGAGGTGTTGGAGGAGGGGAGACAGATTCCATTCCAGAGGAGTAGAGATCTTTCTCCCAATCTGTTGCAAAATTGAGACCCCCTCCTTTTAACCAGAAGGAGCAGAGAGGCTTTTTAGCAAGTACTCTGCCAGTACAGGAGGGGGTCTGGGGGAACCCCCCCACCTTCACCTGTCATGGGTGTTTTCTGACATGGCCAAGCCCCTGCAGTGGGGGCCACTTCCTCTTTCTTCCTCAGCCACTGCCCCCAGGGTAGACTTATGGGGACCCCACAGGGTCAGTTCCCAACCCAAGGGCCTGCGAGCTCCCCGGCTGTGTGCGAGCAGATGTGGGGAAGCCTGTGTGGTCTGTTACAGCAGCTGTTCAGAATTCCTTCCCCTTGAAAGTTTCCATTCTATAGATGGGAGGGGGGGGGGGCAGGAGGAGAGAGGGAAGGAAAATGGGAAAGGAATGTGAGCTCTCTCCACCCTATTTGGAAGCTTGGTCTCCCTTTCTCTCTCTCTCTCTGAGATCTCAGTGTTTCTGAGGCGTGGAACAGGCTGGAAGATGTCATGAAGGAGTTTATTTTGTTCCAGATGCCTGACAGCAGGATCTCTGATTGGGATTATACATGTCGTGTTGCCATGCCAACCTCCCTCTCTCTCTCTCTCTCTCTCTCTCTCTCTCTCCCTCTCCCTCTCCCTCTATCTTTCTTTTTCTCTCTCTGCTCAGTACTGAGCATGAGACAGAGGACTTTGCCTTCCCTGCCCAGGACCCAGGGAAGGGAGGTCGCCCTTGGACTGGCCTGCCAGAAGAGGCAGTGTGGACCTGAGGGCAGGAGGCAAAGGGAGGACACCAAGTGGGCAGAAGGAGTCGGCTGGGCATGGGAACGAGGTGGGGAGGGGGCAAGCTGGGGGGGGGGAGGCAGCCCAGCCCACCCACCTTCTCTGAGCGTGTTACCTGACTGTGCAAATCGAGGGGCTGAGAACCTACAGGTTCCTGACCATGAAATCGTCCTCTCATTTGCAGTCGGTGTCCAAGAAAGATTCCAGAACCTTCTCCAATGACTAATAAATCTTTCATTTTTATTTTATTTTATTTTATTTTTGAGACAGGGTCTCCCTCTCCAGCCCAGGACCAAAGCTTATTATGTAGCTAGCCCAGGCTGGCCTCAAACCCACAGCAGTCCTCTTGCCTCAGCCTTCCGAGGTCTGGGATTACAGGCGTGTGCTACCATGCTCTGCTAATTTGTGTGCTGGAGAATTGAACTCAGGGCCTTGTGCATACTAGGTGAACACTACAGAGCCTGAGCTCTGCCCCGGCCTTCCCCATGCTTGCTTGCATTTATTCCCTTTGGCAGCGTGGTGTTCTCCGTGTAAAGCAGCCCTGGCCCAAGGGACCGCCGGCCCGAGGATCCCCTGTGGGCCACACCTGGCAAACGGTACAGGACACTGACTTGGGCACGCCTTGGGCTCCAGGAATTTCGTATCTGGCTCTAGGAGCTCAGAGGGAAATGACAGTGGCCTGGCTTTCTACATGCTCGCCACCTAGAGAGCAATTAAGGCACGATGGCAGAAAGTCCAGGGTAAAATATAGGCCAGAAGGGTCACAGGGAACAGTTCCTAGCTCTTGCTTGTGACTACCAGATGCAGAGAGATTGATAAATATACAGAGAGCCAGGCCCAGGACGCAGGCCTGTCATCTCAGCACTCGGGGAGGTTGAGGCAGGAGGATCCCAAGTTCAAACCCAGCACGGGCAACTTAGCAGCTTGGGGAGGCCCTTCAAAAAAAAAAAAAAAATGAAGAGGGGATGTAGCTCAGTTAGGGCCTGGGCTTATTTCCTGGTATAAAAGAAGGAAGGAAAGTAAAAAGGAGAAAAATTGTGTAGCCCTTCACAGAACTGTCCGAGGTGCTCAGGGGTCTTGTGGGCACAAGGGTCCCTACGATGGCATTCCCGAACATGATGAGGAAGGCGGACACCCCTGGCAGAGTACCCATTCATCCTGAAGGGCCCCGATCAACCATCCAGGACAGCCACAGTACCGAGGGATGGGGCTGGTGGGAGGAAGGAGAGGTATTTGTGTCCTCTGTGCATGTCCTCGAGCGTTTCTGTGACATCCTGTGAGTCCCATGTCCCCACCCCACTGGGCTTCTAAGAGAATTGCTGGAGCTGGACCCTGAGGAAAAGACCTGCAGTCCCAGCCCTCAGAAGCCTAGCCTGGGCAACCTAGTGAGACACTCTCAAAAATAAAAAATGGCTGAAGACCATACGTCTTCCAGGTGTCCTCCCAAGAGTTAAAGTCATCATGCAAGAGGGGTACGTGCATCCACGTTTATAGCAGCACAACTTACAATAGCTAGATTTTGGAAGAACGTAACATGTCCATCAACAGATAAAGAAGATGTGGCATATTCACACATGGAGTACTACTCTGCCACAAAGACCAATTTGTGTCACTTGTAGGAAAATAGATGCACCTCGAGACCACCGTGCTTATTAGCAAAATGAATCAGACACAGAAGGTTAAATATTGCATATTTCTCTAATACGGGAAACCTAAACTCTAAAAAAAGAGCTAAGTAAAAGAGAGATGGGAGCAAGTAGGAAGACAGACTTTGTAGAGAGGGAGAAGGATGGAGGGTGAGCGGTGGGGGCGGCAAAAGGAGAGTAGAACGATCAAGACTCTGTGTGTGCACCAGTTTCTCAGGCTGGTTGTGATGATTAGTTACTGCAAATACATACTAATAAAAAGAATGGGGATGGGACGAAGAGCTCAGAGATCAAAGAGCTTACTTAGCGAGCTCAAGGCCCTGAGTTTGATTCCCTGGCACCACATAAACCTGGCATGATGGTGCACCTTGTAATCCCAGCTCTCAGGAAGCTGAGGCAGGAGGATTGCCATGAGTTTGAGGCCAGCCTGGACTGGACTCCATAGTGAGAGCCTCTCTCTCTCTCTCTCTCTCTCCCTTTCTCTCTCTCTCTCTCACAGACACACACACACAAATTGACAAAAAATAATAGGCTTGGGATACAGCTCAGTGTGATGGTCCTGGGCTCAAATCCCCGGTACCACAAAATCAGTGAATTAACTAATTGGTTGACAATTGCAATTCGGCAGGATGGAGGGCACCACGCACAGCCCGGCTCCAGGAGAACTTAACTCCTCCCTCAACCTCATCCTGCAAGCTCAGGCCTTGGGGCACCATTTGCCCAGGGTCACGTGGCCCCTAGCACTCGAGAGAGCTCACCCGGGCAGGGCAGCAAGCCGTGGAAGTTCAAGTAGTGAGACTCGCTGCTGTTGTCATTACTGGCCTTCAAGCACCTTTCCCGAATCTCCAGATTGAGTGGTGGTGGGCGGTGCTTGAAGCCAGCAGGAAAAACAAGCCCATTTGCTGGGAGGAAGTAGTGAGTATGTGCTGCTGTTGGGTGACTGGAGAGGGTCCTAGGTATCACCATGTCCTATATAGGCTTTTGTTTCGTTTTTATTGTACTGGGGATCAAGCCCAGGACCTTCACACTGAGCTACAACTCCAGCCCACTTTTTAAAGTTTATATTTTGACACAGGGACTGGCTAAATTGCTAAATTGCCCAGTGGGCTTGAATTTGGAGACCCTCCTTGTCTCAGCCCCTCCAGAGCCCTAGGATTACAGGCTCAGGGTTCTCTTTTTCTTTTGCTGGGGAGGCATTACAAACTCCACTTTGAACTCTGCTACACGCCTCCAAATTCCTAAAAAGAAGAGGTTTAGTTATTTTCATAAGAGTTAGGCACAGGGTCAAACACTCACGCATCACTGGTAGGACCCTGAGAGCCAGGGGGACAGGGCCCATTTCAATGGTAGCATGTACCCCAAAGGTCATACAGCAGGTTGGGTTGGACACAGGCACCAGCTGCCCCAAAGATCTCCCTGCTTGGGGGTTCCGTCTTGAGCCTCATGAGCTGCACAGGCTCCTGAGATGAAGGTCCTGTGGCAGCCCAGAACTAGCCACCAGCTGTCAGAGGGGGCCAGAAGGTCTCCGCAGTGTTCCCCTTGACCTAGGTCCTTGTTCTTCATGCAGGGGACCTGGATGTGCATGGGAAGTGCCGTAGTCAGAGCAGTGGCCTCCTGGTAGTTGAACCAACAAACCACTCAACAGAACTTTTAGGTTCTGTTTAAATTCTTAAGTGTCAGTGACCTTTGGAGGGTTTATGTTAACTTGTTGAAATCAGGAAATGCCCAGGGAAGAGAATTCAGGCCTGTATTGTTGACTGGTGGGCCAGGGAGCGAGGCAGGAGTGACCAGGATGGGTGTGGATGGCCCAACTGGTGCTTCAACTAACTAAGGGAAGGGAGAAGAAACATGGCTACAATTTTTCCTAGAAAACTGGGGCTTCTGAGTCTCCAGTTGGCCCGGAGTCTCCAGGAATGATTCACTCCTGTTTTCACATCACCTGCCTGGGTGGCAGATTGGCTCCAGTCTCCAGTCTTTGCTTTCCTACGGGACAATGACCCACGGTGGGCTCTCGCTGGAGCCTGGGACCGATGTCCTCTGGCACAAGTCTGAGCAGCTATCGGACCCTGCGAGCACGTGACCACTCTGGACCCTCCTCTGACTTGTAGGCCCTCCAAACAAATGCTTATTTCTATACATCCTATTAACTCTGACTCTCTTAGAACCATAACCGGTAGAGCATCCCTGAAGCTTCTGGATAGGAGTGTGCAGGGGGTCTCTGCTGTGGGAATGGCACCTGCAGGACTGGGCAGTGTGCATACATGGGGCTGTCCCAAGGCCCCCTGCCCTGGGGCAGCTCAGACTGCAGGTGGGGAGGCTCCTAAACACACAACCACAGCGCTGTCCCCTGAGTGCCCTCGCTGCTGCCCCTTCAAGGGGCTTGGGAGGCGAGGTGGCACCAGTGACCTACAGTGCCGGGAAGTGCCCTGGGCAGAGCAGAGGAGGGGCGCTCTGGGCGGAGGGGCCAAGCGCAGGAACAGCACACCCCTGGTGGGGCAGGGCGGGGTATGGAGGGGCGGGGCTGGTGGAAGGCAGCTCCTCTGGTCCTCAGACTACACTGGTGATGCCAGGTGCCTGCCAGCAAGCCATGCTTCCACCAGGAATCCTCTTTTTTTCTCTTTTCCTTTAATGTGTGTGTTAGAGATTTATCTTCAACTTTATTTATTTATTTATTTACTTAGTTGAGGGGACAGGGTCTTGCCAAGTCACTGGGTTGTCTAGGCAGGACTCTGAGGTGCAATCCTTCTGCCTCAGCCTCACAAAGTGCTGGGACAACAGGCTTGCACCACTGGGCCCAGTCCCCATGAGCCGTCTTACCCATGTGACAGAGCCAAGCATGTCCACTGCAGGAAGGCGACAAGATTTACAGCATATCAGAGCACAGGATGAGAGTGCCAACCCACAGCCTGTTGGTGGAGCCAGGAAGGAGTGTTCTGGGCAGGAGGGTAGCGCCAGACACCTCCCAGAAGCCCCCATCTCTGTGGAATCTGTCCATCTCTGTCCATGTGGGACCACTGACTCCCCCAAGGAAAATCTGGGGTATGAGAGAAGCAGGTCAGCTCAGCCTGCCAGCAGGGGACAAGGGTGAGGTGCTCAGTGCCCCAGAGACCAGAAAGCCTCAGGGATCTCTCAGCTGAAACTTGAGATGAAGGTAAGGACAATCCTATGGTACGCAGAAGACAGGGAGAGGGGCTTCTCATAGGCCACCCACTCCTCAAGAAAACGCTCCAGCCAAGCCCAGTGGTGCAGGCCTGTAACTCTCTCAGCACCCTGGGAGACCGAGACAGGAGGATCCCAAATTTCAGCCCAGCTCAGGCAACTTGGCAACTCAGCAAGACCCTGTCTTAAAACTCTGGGTTCCATTCCCAGTTCTGGGAGTGTGTGTGGAGAAGCTCCAGAGAGGAGTAAGTCCCTCTCCCCCAGGCCAGAGGACTGCAGGAGCACCAGGTCACACGAGGACAGGCTGGCGTGTCTGGCCAGTGCGCTGCTTTCTCCTGCTGTCCTGGGACAAGGGAGCAGTCCACCTCAAGCCACAAGACAAATGCTGCCAGCATCTGGGCCGGGGCTGTCTTGTTACAGCTAAACATTAGGTAGATGGCCATTGGTCCAGAATCTTTGGTCACTGTCCTCAGTCTGTAAATAGGACCCAAAGTCCTTGCTGTAGCTTATAAAGAACCCTCACCGGCCACTGGCCCCCTGCAACTTCCCACATTCACCTGCTGTCCGTCCTGAGCTGGCCACGCCCCAGCCGACCTCTCAGCCTGTGGAGCCCTGTCCTGCCCCAGTGTCTCCGCTGACTCCCAGACAGTGCTGTGCCACCCCCCTCCCAGACCTGTGCTCTGAACTTCATTTCAGCCTGAAATGAAATGAAATTTTGTACAATGTGAGGAAGTGATCGTGTCTTTCACTGGGTAGCTGCCAGGCTTTTTCCTCCCAGTTATTTTTATTAGCACATGTTTATGATATATAATAACTACCCTCAACTTGGAGTGGCACGTATATGACATACACATTTTTATTTCTTTGATTTTGAGACAGAGTCACTAAGCAGCGCTGGGCGGACTTGAACTTTCCATCCCTCCCGCCTTAGCTTCCTGGGGGCTGGGGCCGCAGGCTGTGCCACTCAGCCCAGCAGAGACCACACCATTCTTTAGGTGGACCTGGTGGGGTGGGGTAAGGGGAGTGGGGAAGGACACGAGGGCAGGGAGGGAATGCGATGCACCTGTGCCAGTGCCTCACAGTGAACACGATCGTTACATATCACACACGCAGACTGGTAGGAGGAACAATTAGGAGAGAACCCAGAGACCAGCCCACCCTTCCCGTACTTGTAACTGGCTTTGGCGAGCAGGTGGCGGATGCGTCCTGTCGCCTCCTCTGCCGT
>PVKB01007462.1:0-34368 GCA_004027205.1 Ctenodactylus gundi | reverse complement strand
CGTGTGCCTATGTTACATCCTGGAAGTAGATTCCTAACATTGTTGTGTGAATATAGACATTGTTTTAAGAGCTAATGAAAAGCAGGGTGGGTGCTGGTGATTTTTAATGAAATTTACGTATTGAATATTTTCAGAGAAGCAACTATCATATTCACCTTTGTTAGAGTGTTTGAATATTTATGTAAATTTTATAGTAGTTTTTGGAACCTAAAGATTGCTTTAATACTTTCACTGACAATCCTAGCTCCTGCTGTCTCAAGAGAGCAGTTTATCTAAATTGGAATGAATGAAAAAATGCTATGACTCAAAAAAAGCTGTCTAATTTGACTTGACTTTCAGAAAAGCATGTATTATGCAGTAATATTGACAATTATAACACAATTAGTGATGCTGCTAGTCTGAAAGCGGAAGGAAATACGTATTATAGAATAAACCTGTGATATAAATAATCTATGTTTTTACTTTATTACTCATCTGAATATCACCAGATTGTCAACAGAGCAGCAGACAAGAAGAGAGGAAAAAAATAACTTAGCCATTTTTGATGTTTTGCTAACTTTCAGTCAATATAAAAGTCACGGTTGATTTTTTTTTTTCCAGCTGGACCTAGTGGTACAATCCTATAATCTCAGCACTCTAGGAAACTGAGGCAGAAGGGTAGCAAGTGTATGCCCAACTTGGGCAACTCAACGAGGCTCTGTCAAAATAAATTTTTAAAAAGGGTCAATGACACTGCTCAATGTGAAGGCCCAGGGTTGTTGGATCCCCCTCTCCCCCTTTTTTTTCCCTCAGAACTAGGGATTGGACCCAGGGCCTTTGTACTGGGCTATATCCCCAGATATTTTTCTTATTTTTTTTAATTTTAAGGCAGAATTTTGCTAAGTTACTAAATTGCCCAGCTGGTTTCACTTGGAGATAATCCTGCCTCAGTCTCCTGGAGTGCTGGGATTACCTGTGTGGGCCACCATATCTTTTGATGGCCACAGCTTTTAATCTACAAGGAGAAATGAGTGGGTCAGTCAGTATCAGTGCCTGTAGCAGGGTCTAGCGCCCAAGGCACAGCAGAAGCTGAGTGTGGCATGGCTTCTCCAGGCAGGCTGTGGATATGGTCTTGCACTGAAAGGATGGTGACATGAAGATACCAAGACCTAGATTTATGGAAAGGATTTGGCTTGATGGTAGGTCATGGGATCTAAGAGATCACACAAGACAAAGAGATATTAATCACTCATAACATGTTCAGGAATTACAGCCCATACCCACCCCACTCTTCAGGTCTTTGAATAGGGAACAGATTTGGTCAAAGGTGGGGGGGTATGTTATGCAGACCTCTGTCAGGGAACAGGCTGATGTGGTGTACAGATACTACTTTTACAAGTATTTGAATTTTTTCATTTTCTATAGGTTGTGTCTTGAATGTCTCCCACAGAAATGTGTTAAACCCTGGGTTTCTCAGGTTGTGCTCTTGGGACATGATTAGAATTTTAGAAGGTGAGATCTTAATAAGAAGTTCTCAGGTCATTCGGGGGTTGCCTTCAAAGGGGAACCCTGTTCCTCCCTTCACACTCTTCCCTTTGCTCCCTGGCTTGTGATGTAAGTGATTTTGCTCTGCTATAGGCCCTCACCATGATATTCTGCCTTCCGGCAGCCCAAAGCAATGAGGTCAACTAATCACGGACTGACCTGTCCGAACTGTGAGCCAAACAAACCTTTTCTCTTCATAAATTTATTTTCTCATGTGATTTTACTATAATGATGGAAAGCTAACCCAGGGTTCAAATAAGCATATATCACTGAAGGCAGGATTATGATGAGCAGGACGTGACTGTCCCCATTTTATGGCTGTTCCATAAGGTGACAATGCCTATTGTTTCTTCTCCAGGCTCATAGTTTAGAGACCCTTTTCTACAGTCGTTTTCAGAAAGTAATTACTGAGTGGACTCATGATGCCTTCCTGGCAACAGCTGATTGAAGCAGCAGTAGACACAGGAGGCAACTGAAGCCAAGGATGCCTCTCTTTGAGGTTAGCCTTAAACTTAAAGATGATGTATGTGAAGGAGGGAAGGCTCCGAGATCCCTGTGTTGGAGCAGCTGTGGTTGGACAAGAATATGCAAGGAGAAAAAAAGTTTGCAGATGGCCAACCTCCTCAGCAGAGGTGAGTGGCTGGAGTGATGATGCTCTGTTAGATGCTCTGTTAGATGCTCTGTTAGATGATTTCTATCCTTCTGCTTCATTGCTCTGTTTTAATTAAGCTTCTAGACTAGGTCTCATCCTCTGCAATGACCAGATCCCCAAATAAGTCTGAAGAAGGGAAGCTTACCAAGCAGAATGAACCTGTTCAAGCTACGTTGTGAAGTTAGAGCAAGAATCAGGTCTTCATGCAGGGCTCTTTCCCCTCGCCCAGGCTATCCCTAGCTTCAGTGTATCATCAGGAAGAGATCTCAGGGATGAGTGACCTGATTGTTTCCTCACCAGAGTTTAGAATCATGCCTGGTACAGTGTCTAGTCAGCAAATATTTATACAATAAATGAATACAGGATGAACGATGGAGGATACAGCTCTTTGCCCGTCATCTGGTCGCTCTATCCATTTCACCCAGGTTAGCTCAGAGGGCAGCATGTCAGGTTTGTGTCCAAAGGAATGACAGCTGCCACTGGCGGCCCAGGTCTGTCAGCCCTCCCTCACTAAGTCCAGGAGCACCCCTGGTTCCACATCCAGTGGACCTTTGCCTTTTTTCTTGGGCCCTGAGCCAGACTGCAGTAGAGTTCGCTAGCTTCCAGTTCCATCATCATGAGATAACACACATTTTCCCACTCATTTGGGTGTAGCTGCATTCGAGTTATCTGCACGGCCAAAGACATGCGAGTGGAGAGGACACTAGTCAAGTATGGACAGAAGTCTCAGGAACCAGTGCACAATCTTTTACTTTCCTCTTCCTTCATCTGTAGCTACGGAGCGTGAGCCAAGCAGTAGCTCCCCCTTAACCCTGATGCTAGAGCGAGCTAGCGCAGTATGGAGAAGACTCTCCAGCTGGCCTGTGGTGCAAATGTCTAACTTCCCAAATATCTGCTGGTTGTTCCGCACTACAGAACAAACTGCCTGGTTGTGACTGATCCACACCCTTTTCTTCCTCTACTCTGCACTATCAATAGCAATTACTCTGCTTGTGTTTGTGTACTGGAAAATTGCTGCCGCAACAGATCTATTCTATGGAGTGACCTCCGCCCTGTCTCAAGCCTTTCCTCCGTTGCTGTGCAGGAGTGGCTAGCCTGCTCTGAGCCTTGGCCCCTGTATATCATGAAAACAAGTCCTTTGTTACCACCAAGTTCACGAGCCCTGCCTTTTTCTCTTTCTACTCCCCTCCCTCCCTGTTCCTGTCTTCCACTTTTTTGTCTTCTTATGCACCACTAGCCTGAGCATTTGTTGACACTGACCGGCAAAATGACCTGCCTAGCAAACCATCACCAGCAAGCACCATGGTCAGCACCCCCACCTTCTCCTGGGCCTTTCTGCTCTCTGGAGGAGAAAGAATGCTGGACAGAAATTGTGATGGCGACAGCAGGGGACTTGATAGGGGTCGATTGTGAAACAGCTTTCGTTTTTTTTTTTTTTCCCTCTCAGGACTGTCTGGAAAATTTGCTTTATCAACCCTTTTTTTCGTACCTGAAGATGATATCTCAGGCAGGATCCTCAATTTCCTGTCACTTTCAGGAAATGAAAGTCCTTTGGTCACTGCCAGTCTCAAAATAGTGTGATTTCACTGATAAAGTGTTCAGGTCCTTATAATTCTTAAAACTAAATGTCAGGCCCCTTGCTGGTTCTCCTGGAAGCCTGGGATGTATGTGCCTGCCTCTTTTATTTTTATTTATTTATTTATTTTTTGCCTTCCCTGATTATTCTGAATCCTTCTAGGACAAAGATGGTTAACCTTTTTTTTTTTCCTGCTAAAGGTCCATTTGGGCATAATTTATGACATAACTGATGGGCTGTAAAAAATAATTAACTTAAAAATAGCCAGATTTATTTGGTAAAAAAATTTAATTAACTCAAACCTTATGATGGCTGAAACTGCTTCTCTTTTACGAGGCCTTGGTCAAGTTGGACCAAGTGATTTTGTGGACTGGGTACACCTGCGGGGGTTGGGTGTTTCCCAGTCTCTGCTCTAAAAAGACAGCAAGTTATCTGAGAATAGATAGAGGACATGGGTGACCCTTTCCACTTGACGGGGGTTCCAAGATTGCCTTTGGAGGCAGATGGAACATTCCAATAGAGGAGTTTCCTATTAGGTCCGTGGGGAGGTCTTTGTCTCCATTGCTCAGAAGAGTGACTTCCCCACTTTGACTCCTGTTCCCGGAGGAAGTGCTTGGAAAAGGACAAGCCACTCTCCCAGCATGGGCCCTTTAGGAGCTGAACTGTGTCCTGGATTGCAGGTGCGTAGGGTACTCAAAGAGAGGCATATCATAGTAGTGTCCTGGAGACCATCCTAGAGTGTAGTCCCTGCCTACACACTAGAATAGCACAGGAGCAACAGGCTTTGAAGAAATCGCTCCAACCTTTTGGCCTCTGCCATTTGTGTCCTCACCAGATGTTGAGCAGAGGGCTGAGCTCACTTTTGGTGGCCTCCTTCAAGTGTTCTACACAGAGAATGTGTCCCTGTGCTCTGAAAGGAGGGATTACTTCCTACCCATAATCCCACTTTCATCTTGATACAAGGAGTGGTACTTGGGTGAATTTGAAGAGAAATAATTGTTTATTTGACCTGAGGCTGGAGGCTGCAAGTTCCTCTGTATTTCCAATCTGATTCCTGGTGGAAATAATAAACAAATGAGAAGCTCGGCCTGGTGGCCCAAGCCTGTAACCCAGTACTCTGAGGGTCTGAAGCAGGAGGATTTCAAGTTCAAGCCCAGCCTGGGCAATGAAATCTTGAAATCTTGAAATTTTGAAATCTTGTTTCAAAATCAAAACTGAAAAATGGTTTAGTGATATAGTATAGAGAGAAGATCCTGTGTTCCATTCCCAGAACTGGAGAGAGAGAGAAAGAGAGAGAGAGAGAGAGAGAGAGAGAGTGAGAGAGAGATAGAGAGAGAGTGAGAGAGAGCACCATGTAGGTTCATCCAGGACACCAAACACAGGAGTCCATTCTTCCCGGGTGACACCACTCCATCTTCTATTTGCCAATTAATTGTGATGGCGATAAACTCTAATACAAACATTAACATGCAGAGACACACACCCATAGAAGCTGGACTGACTTTGCTCAAAATAATTATCAACCATCATTAAATAACAACATCCCGGCTGCTATCTGCCCTGCAGCAGGCTGTGCAGTGTGGTTCCTCAGAGGAGAAGCCCCGCAGCAAATCAGTGCATGGAATTCAGAGCATCTGCCCTGGAGACTGGATTTGAGGTTCACGTTTAAAAGCTCTACTAAGTCTCTGGTGTCTCACGATGCAAGACCCAGATATTCTCCAATGGGCGCTGGTGCTCAGTCCCTAACAATTCTCAGTTTCAACCATTCTGCATTTGTGACTGTGCCTGGGCCTTCAAATGTGTATTTAATTCAGTCCGTTGGTAACACGATTTTGGGAAACAAACAACCAAACGAACCCCAAACCACTCAGTTTCTTGTGTGTATGTGAGAGGGTGACGTATTTCATATAAATAAGTTTACACATGAGCTAGTAAGTGCAGACATAAAAAAAAAAATCCCAAGCTAATTAAGTCTACTTCGGTGAAAAAGAAAAGTTGATGGCTGGGATTGTGGCTCAGTGGTAAAGCCTTTGGCTTGCATGCTCAAGGCCTTGGGTTGGAGCCTTAACACCACAAACAAATTAACAAACAAACAAACACACAAGCTAACTAACTAAGTACATTGGTTTGGTTTGGCTCTGTAATATTCCCCCAAATCCTCATGTATTTGGATGCTATTAAGAGGTGGGGCCTGTTCACAGGCAGTGGAATACTGGGGCTTGATCCAGAAGGGACAGATTACCTGGAAGGGAAGCTCCACCCATTCTCCCTCCCTTGGTGTCCCGTCTGCCATGTTGCACCACCACCATGTGTTTCCACCATGCCATCCTCCCATGTGTGGTTTGTGACCTTCTGAAACGGTGAACTAAAGTCAATCTTTCCGCCCTTGAATTACAGATTTCAGGTATTCTGTCCCAGAAACAAAAAAGTAACTAAGACCAAGTTTTATTTTTTAAACAGGAAACATGAGATACTTTAAGATTCTCTTGATATAAATTTTAAGAACACAAGGTGTGCTTGCCAAACCCAGTGGCATAGGTCTTCAATCCCAGTTTTTTGGGAGGCTGGGACAAGAGGATTGCTAGTCGGGGCCCGGCACGGGGCATTTTAGCAACTAAATGAGACTGTTTGAAAAAATAAAAGTGGGCTGAAGGTTTAGCTCAGTGATAAGTCTCTGGGATCAGTCTTCAGTACCAAAAAGAATAAATAAATACATAAATTTAAAAAAAGGAATACGACCTATGCCTGAATCAGTTAACTCATGCATAAAGATAAGAGAGATATCTCATACAAATCCCAGCTTTCTCAAAAAATATCTACATACAATTTTCCAAAAAATTTGAGTTAAATCTCTATTTAGTTTACGGCAGGTTGTATTAAAGATTCTAATTACTCTGTGCACTACCAAGGACAAAGAATGCTCCTGTCTCCTGGAACATTTTGGAAATCCTTAGGCCAACTGACTTACAACCTTGAGACTGAATATTTAAAACACTGTGTGTATTAGAATATTTGCTCTGAAAAAATGTGTTAGTTAAGGTTGTAAACTTTGTTTGCCATAGGCCTGAATTTTACTTCTCAGTTTTGTGATAATTAACCCGTTGACTGTGGCTTCGCTGATTTAGTTCCAATTAACTCAAATCGTGCAACATCTGTGCAACAGATCCTTTAGAAGTTGAAAACACAGCCAAAGGCATTCCTTATTGTAGAAAGTAACATATACATTTTAGCAAAGTGACACGAAAGGTTTAATTTAAAATACAATGCAGAATTCTTGTTTCCATTATGTAAGGGATCTTGGATCTCAGAACTCCAAGGCAAGATGCTGAAAGAGAGAGTAATCACACCACAGATTCCCTTCAGCTGCTCTTTATAGCGATCTACTAGCAGAGCAGCAAGTCGAACGGGCCAAAGAGGCCAGCACTGCCTGGAGGCTGTGGTTTACTGCAACTGAACAGCAAGTATTGAAATCCTACAGTCCCGTCACCACCGTGGACACCGGGGACCCAGGTGCTAGTAACTAGTGTCTGGGACACTGTATGGAACCTTACCCGAGACACACATATGTGCATACAATACCAGGGTTTTGCGTCCCACCTTCACCCATCCACAGAGAAATGAATTTATGGATCGTTCTTGATTAAAGAAACTGAAGTCTGGAATCAAGAGTGGTGAACGCACATTGGGATCTGCTTTTTATTCAAATAGGGAATGGTGTGAATATCACAGCACAATGAGGGAAGTGCCGGGCCAGGAGACGTTGTAGAGAACTACTGTAGAAAGTTTGCTGTGTGGAGGACAGGAGGCCGAGGCTATAGTCACATACCTGCCATTGATTGGCTTTGGCAGGTCGCTTCTCCCTACTGGGCTTCAGTTTTCTAATCTGCCAGATAATGAGAGTTAGATTATATTTTAGTTTGAGCTATGGTATTAAATTAACTGAGACCAGGTAGCTTAAACAACAAGCATTTATTTATCACTGTTCTGGAGGCTAAGAAGTCCAAGATCAAGGGGCTGGCAGATCTGGTTTGCAGAGGGCCTCTTCCTCGTGTTCAAATGGCTGTCTTCTCACTATGTCTTTACACACTGACAAGGTGAGCAGGAGACCTCTTCTTTCTTCTGTCTTTTTTTTTTTTATATATAAGGGCATTAATCCCTTTCATAAGGGCTGCATCTTCATGACCCAACAGCCTTTCAAGGATCCCGCCTCCAACTAGAATCTTCAAACCTAAAGGACCAGAGACTATTGTTTCGATGGAGCTCCTGCCCTCGCCTCCAACAGACCAGACCAAAGCAAAGTGGAATCACTCATTCTAAATGCCACAGGACAAGACTGAAACTTTAAAAAGGCAGGAGTCAAAGCAGACTAGCTTAACCTGAAATAAAAGATTCTAGCTTGCCCAAGTCAGTGCAATCAGGGAGCCCCTTCTGCTTTTAACACTTTCAGAGAACACATACGGTGGCTGTGCTGGGGCATGTCCATAATCAGTACTCAGGAGGCTGAGGCAGGAGGAGCACCACTAGGTCAAGGCCCACTTGGACTACCAAAACACAGTGAGCTCTTATCTCAAAAAACTCCAAACAAACATGTAAGTAAAAAAAAAACCAACAACAACCCTGCAGTTACCAGCTTTCCCATCCTCCATTTCTGCTTTCTCATTCTCACCTCATAAAACCATTCTTCTCTATTGCCCAGTGGGAGCCCTCATTTTATTTTGTAGGATGGAAACTCATCTCCATTTGTGAATTGCAAATAAAAGCCGATTATCTCTATGACTGAATTTGTGGTAATTTTATCTTTTGGCTCATCCTATCAGAGATTAGGTTTTCAATACATGAAATGTGTGAGTACCCAACATATAGGTCCATAGCAGACTGGGTGATGCCTGAGGCCCCTGAAAAACTAGAGACCTTAGGTAGGAGTTGGAGAAACAAAAGAGCTAATTTGCCGAGACCCTTTAAACAACTACATGTATCGAATCACTAGGACCGTGCACCTCTGCGGTAGAACACAGGAAGCAAAGAGAAATTGCCCTGTTTTCTAAACTGAAGAGCTTTTTTCTCCCTCAAAATAATATGATGGAAGTTTATTTGTTGAATAATCGAAAGCAGTCTGTTTGTTATTGTTTACTTCCCTGTGCGCCCACGTCTCCCTCTGGGAAGTAGAGGGCCCCCTCACACAGTAGGGCCACACGGCTAACGGACGGATGCATCTGTAGAGCACCTGGACCTCGGCCCTGCACAGCGCAGGCTCAGTAGGCGCTTGTGGAGGACGGGCCCAGCATGTGCTTGTTATTTTTGATGTTGTTAGAGTTGTCCCCACTATTACTATTCTTTGACAATGAGGCACCCGCCCCAATTCTGGGCATTTAGGGGTTCACTCTATGCCAGCTCCGACTGCGGTTGGATGCTGCTAATTTCTTTCCCAGGCACCCCACCGCATTTTCCAGGTTGTAAATCTGCCTCACCCCTTTGTAGCCAGCTGCCTCTTGAACAGGAACCAATTCCCTGTAATCAAGCCCGTAGAGACGGCAATTCCCCATCCTGCATCTGCTGAGGACTCACAGCTTTATCGCTCTCCTCAGTTAGAATTGAAATACTTTATAGCATTAGTGCTTTTCGGATTGAAACCTGCAGGGTTGGTTTTTCAATTTCCCCCCTGGGATGGTAGCAGAACCTGTCTTCCAGAAGACAGGCTAATTGAGAGGTCTCTGACAAGGCCTTGGACTTGTTGACTTGTTGGCAAGCTGGGATAGCACCTTCAGGCGCAAAAGCAGCATCCTGGACTAGGTGGGATGTGTCTACCTGGGGTCCATGGACTGTCAGCAAGAGAGGCGCCTGGAGCTATTACTGCTAGAGGGACCAATGGGGGCAGGGAAGGAGACATTTACTGCTCTCTTTGGGCCTGGCCCTGAGCCAAGAACTCCACCCAGCACAAGGCTGGGAGATAGGACAAAAGTAAACCCCTGTAATAGCAGCGCCCAGAGAGGCTGAGGCAGGAAGATTTCAAGTTCAAGCCCAGCCCGGGCCACCACTTAGAAGGTTAGTGAGTGTCTTAGCTACTTTCTCATTGCTGGGACAGAGTACCCAACATCCACAACTTAGGGAAAAAAGATGTATTTTAGCTCACAATTTCAGGAAGTCACAGTCTATTCACAAGTAGGAGGCTAAGAAATAAATGGTCGAAATCACATGGCAGAGCTGGGGCAGGGTCCGGAGCCAGAGCCGGATCTGGAGACAGCTCCTCTCAGTGGCGTGGCAGAATGAGCAAATCCGGAAGAAAGGGCAGAGCCAGCACGTGCCCCTCCAAGTCCAGCCCCAGGGTCCGCTCCTTCCAGCCGGGTCCCATCTCCCAATCATATACAGTATTCATAGGTACGTGAGGTTTTGGGGGGACATTCCAGATCCAAACCACAACAGTGAGACTCCCTTTCAAAAAAAAAAAAAAAAAGAAAGAAAGAAAGAAAGGCTATGGATGGAGTACAGTGTGAAGATTCCAGGTTTAACCCTCAGGGGGAAGAAAAACCCAGCAAGAATCTGTCCCGATGTGATATAGCAGGGGTAGGAGGGGAGACTGAACATTCAGGATGGTGGCACCTAGCAGCTCTTTCCCACTGGCTCAGGGTGAGTATTTCCCCTGACAAGGAGAAAATTACAATGACCCTTCAAAGCACTAGGAAAAAAACGAGGGCCAGAGAGGTCAAGATAACCCAACAAGGACATGCCTGAGTGGCAGAGGTGCACTCCCACTCTGCCACGCATGGGCTGCCCGGGTCTTTCTGTCCTGTCACCATCCTTTCACAGGCAGATGCTCGGCTGTCGCCCCCCACGCGTCCTCTTAGGCTCTGCACATGTCTGACATATCTTGCCTCCACCTGACTCTTCCTTGGTATCCCTGTGTTCTGAGCCTAGCTCTGTGGGTAGAAAAGGAATTCAAGCTGAGGCCTCACACTACCGCGAACATTTTCCAAGAATCCACGGCCACGCATTTGCCTGAGGGCCGAGCTTGTTGGAATTCCTGGTACAGGCCCGCAGGGGCTCCTGCCTGTAAAAACCCAGCGCAGGTTCATGGGGAGCTATTGGCTCAGCATTAGGAATCGCTTTTATGCATTCATGCTTATTCTACCTGAAATTTGACTTTAGAAGAGGAAGAAGAAAGAGAAATAATGTTTTCTGGGTTTCGGCTGTGCACCACGCATGTTAACCATTATCACGCTCAATACTAACAAACCCGTCTTCGGAGGCAGGCGAGAGGGCCTGGGCTCTGGATCAATGAGGCTGAGATTCAATCTCAGCTGTGGGGTCTCACTGAAGTTATTTAACCTCTTCATCATGAGAAGAACAGAGATTAATACTTCCTAGCTAATGAGCTGGCTGGCAGGGAGGTGAGGGAGGATGGACGGACAAGGGCCCGGCTATGGTCGTGCACAGTACCTGGCACACAGCGAGTGCTTCGTAAAAGGCAGCGCCTGTCCCTGCTGCGCGGGAGAACGCTGGAGAGGACACATCCGAGTCACCTACGAAGAAGGGCATCTAGCGCACGTGCGGTGAGATGCTTCTAGGTCCTGACGCATTATGCCAGACGATCTGTTTGGTTAAAAAACTTTAGAACTTTGCATCCACGATGCCTAAACTTCACAGGAGCCAACGTTATTTCAGAAAAGGAGACGGAGAGTTTACTACTTTTAGACTCTTCGGGTCTGCTACATTCTAAAGGAGGGGCACTTAGAAGGAGAGCAACAGCAAAAGCGGAGAGCTGTTTTCTTGCTAACTCCTAAGTTCTCACATTCCAGCTTGTCATTAAAGCCTCCGAAGGCAGGGAGCCTGCTGCCCAGCTGAGCAGGGAATTAGCTCCTTCTTGCTTTTGGCAAAATTTCGAATTCCTACGGGTGTGAGCAGGTTGGGAGATGGCATAATTCATTTGGAGAAACTCAGCGGATCTCTCCTGTCACTCTCCCACTAGGGATCTCGGATTGGGGCCATCTTCTTCCCTCTGGTATCTCACTGGCCTGGGAGAGGCACGGGCACAGAGGCTCACCCACATGGATAGAACTTGGCGCAAGTTTAAGTCTCTTTTCACAGGGTTAGCTTTCACAACCATCCTGTGGGCTGCGTGATATTATTTCCAGGTCAGTTAATACAGGTGAGGTAATGTTTGCAATGGCCTACAGAGGGATACAACACACTCGTGGTAAGAACTTGGGATCCCTGGCTCCCGGATATACTCCTCCTGCTGTATCAGGCTGCCTGGAGCTAGGAAATCTGCTCCTCTCTCTGATAGCAACGATAATTGATGATTTCAGTCTCTCTCTCATTTCCTCTCAGGTCTCATTTTTACTTACAATAGCAGGTCAAGGACAAATTTGGGTTAGGTTAGACATGGCTAATGGATTTCACCCAAAGGCCAACCTTGATCAATTAATACAAACTTGCCTAGAGGACTAGGTTGAATGAGACTCTGGGGTCATGTCTAGGCTCTAGGATTGACTTGTGATGCCTGCTTCTGGTGTATCTGTGGGTGACCAGAATTTCATTCAGGATCTGTGAATGTTACTGCTGTCCCAGTAATTGCAAGGCAACTGCACCACTCAGCCTCTCCTCTTCATTTCTAAGCAAGAGGAAAGCAAAGGACGAACGAAAGACAGGAGGAAATACTTCTGTTTTGAAGAAAAGCATTTTCCAAGAATTTCTGGTGAACTTCTATATCATATTGGCCAACATGTCATGACTTCACAGAACTTTACTGGATGGGAGTTTTGAGGGCTAAGCATTTAATTGGATCTATTTCCAACTCTTTAAAAATCAAGGATTCCATCAGTAAAAAAGTACAATCTCAATATTGCGCAGGACTGGATGTCTTTATGAACTCTTATGGACAAGGCTATTACCTGACAATTAAGCACATTTACTTTTTCCTAGGTACAAAGATTTTTCTTCTGAGTGTCTGGCTCGTTAGGGGTCAATAATAGATATTCAGGAAGACAAAATGCAGGCCAGTTAGACAGTTTCATCCGTAAGGACAGAATCCGCTGGAGGTGTGTCCCAAAGAGCACTGTGCAAGAAAGCGGAGAGTGACTCGCACATACCATGCAAGGATTGGGAATGATCCCGCCCAGACCTCTGTGTGTGGGTTTGGGGGGAGGCAAAATGTCCCAGTAGAGGGACTGAGTCTGTCCACGGCTGCAATCTTCTGTCCACTTCCCCCTAATAGTGGGGTTTCACCCAAGTTCGGGGTCTGTGCCTTCCGTGGCTTCCTTTGCAAAACGCCTTGACTCAGGCCTCCCAGGATTCCTCCAGGGCAGCTGCTACGGACTGATGTTTGTGCCACTTTTTCCTCTCTCAAATGCCTTTGTTGAAATCTAACCCCCAGTGTGACCACATTTGGAGATGGGGACCTTTGGGAGGGGCTTGCTTCCAAGCCACCCAGCCTACGATACTCTGTTTCAGCAGCCTCAATGGACTAAAATGTAGGGCCGCCAGATAAGATACGGGATGCCCAGGTAGACAACTACTATAGAGTTGCTGGCCCCGAACCTAGAAATGCTCCCCCCACCCCAAACATCTGGGATCTTGTAAAGTCAGGCTAAAGGGGGTGGGGGGAGGAGAAGCAAAACTAGAGGAGGCGGGAGGAGCCAATGGGGTAGCCTTTGAGTCCTCCGTGGGGAATCGGAGGCTTGGGCTTTCCACGCAGCCTTTCAGATACTCACCTTACGAACTTTGGTAAAATACCTTTTTGGGTTTTAGTCCTCTTGGTAAAATTAGAGTTTTATGACATGTTCCATCTCTTAGCAAAGGATTGTTATTTTGATAAAAAAAATAGTAACAGTCACGACAACAATACTTACTGTCCCTGGCTCGGTTTGATGGTTTCACTCTCCCAAGTGGCTTCCTGCCTCTGCCTTCCTCCCTGCATTCCCTTCTTGTAAAAGTTCCCAGCATCATGTGAATCCCTTTCAGAGAGGCCTGCTCTGGCTCCCATCACCACGCAGGTCAGTGTCTACCCTCGTGGGCACAGTATATACACTCCTCCGTGAGCTGGCCACCAATGACCCCCTTGGGGCCATCCTTCACCACTGCCCTCAGGTCTGGCCCCTGGCCGTCCTGAATTCCTGGAGTTCCCCATACTGAGCCACACACCTGCCCCCTGGGATTTGCCTGGTCTGCACCTGCCTGCCCATCAGACGAGAGAATGACTGGGAAAGAGAGCAAGTGCACAAGCCACAGTGGCTTACAAGGTTACTGTCATCCTCTACTATCTCCACTGGCTGCATTTGGACCTTAGAATATGTCAACTGAGGGTATCTAGGGTGCTAGGGGCAAGGTTTAAGGGACTGACTGATACGGGGCAATCCCTGGAGTATAGCCACCAAGCCCACATGACACCCAGTCAAACAACTGGGGTGCAACTTGAGGTCAGCTGCCCATCATGTGGAGCTTGTCCCTGCACGGAGAGGTCTCTAACCTGCCAGGTGAAGGGCTGAATCTGGCAGAGGGAAAGGCATTTCCTACCCTGCCATACAGGTATGGAAAACAAGCATGCAGACTGGGTCTATGCTGAAAAGAAGACCACTTCTGCATACACATTTCCCTCGTGACGCTACTCAGAATCCTCCACCGTGGCAGATTTGGGGACAGAGTGGCGATAAGACAACAGGAGGGTACCAAGTATTCTTCTTCTCTCAGGTGGACCTTGGCAACACCTCTTTCAGGAAGCCTCCCATGATTACCATTTTCTTCCTGTGCTCCACACTGAGTCTCATACACAGGGTGGGGTGCGTGGCAATCTCAGTGACCTTGGCATGACAGTGATCCCCTTTCTCTATCAGTCCCTTCCCTAGGACCTGGGGAGGAGAGGGGGCCTGAGGCTGTGTGTCCTCAGCACCCCACGGGCTTTGCTGCTACATCACCGAGCTCCCTCAGGGGGCCTCATTCGCCACAGGCCCATCCTTCCTGCCGGAAGTGGAGAAGAAGTGCTGCTGTGGGAGGCCTTGGAGGAGCTGTGCGGGGTTGCAGGTCCTCCGTGGGCACTTGCCCAATGCCTGCTGCTTCAGAAGTAGTAAGGAGAAGCCACCTGAAGACACAAGGGACTCACCATAGGAACACAGTCTCTACCAGGCTCAGAGGTGCAGGCCTGTAATCCCAGTGCTCAGGAGGCTAAGGCAGGAGAATTGCAAGTTCAAACCCAGCCGGGTAACTTAGATCCTGTGTCAACATTAAAAATTAAATCAGACTGGGGATGCAGCTCCATGAGAAAATCCCGGGGTCGATCCCCAGTACCAAAACAGACAAGGAGACCCCATCCCTGTGGTGCTCCCTCTGCCAGCCATGTCTCCTCACCAGGTCATCATGGTTTGTCAGATGTTGAGAAACACCTTCTTGGCAGTTTATAAGTGGCTGGGCAAAAAAAATCATGTTTTAGACTTTATACATAAACACACCTCAAATTCCATTATGTATTGAATGACTTGGCTCAGAAATTTAAAAAACTATTCCTGAAAATCAGAATCATCTCCGGGATCAGCACCTGTCACCACGGAGATAATTCAAGGGCCCACTTCCCCGCCCATTTCTTCGTCCTCAACACGTGCCGCGGCATCATATGAAGGCCTCTTGAGTCTGCATGTCTGGGCTGGAATTCTGGCTTCTTCACCTCTCAGGCTGGCAGCAGTGGGCAACAGAGTTGGCCTCCCGGCGCCTCCCCGCCCTGGGCGATGGGAAGCTCACGGAGCGCAGGACCCAACGGGATGGCACCCAGGCACAGGGAGGACCCTCCTGACGCTCAGCTCTGCTTCCCTCCCTTCCCCTGGGTCCTGCCCCCTCCCTCCTCGGTGGCCATCTTTACGTGGCACCTAGGCTTCTCTGCCTTCCTCTTCTCAGCCCTCTCATCCTCGTGTCACTCCCACAGCGGTATCTAGCGCGCGGGACCATGCCCTACGCACCCTTGCGTGCCCACAGTGCCCCTGTGGTGCTCAGATAAAAAAGGCTGTGTTGATGAGCCCAGCAGCCAAACCCACGCGCGATTGCAGAGTCTGAGGAATAACGGAGCTGGGCGGCAGGGTTTCAGATCAAAAGGACGCCACTTCCAGAGTAACAAGCAACTGCCATTTCGTAAACACATCTGGCTTCCCGGGATGCTGCTTTGAACCTCTTACGGTTTGTGTTAAGTTTTGACGTTTCTTGAATAAAACAGGATTGCTTCTGTCCAGGGTGCAATCCTGCGGATGCCCGCTAGATGGCAGTGTCCACCACCAAGAAGAAGGCCTGCACACTTCTGGGAACTTCCCAACGCGGGTGGGGGTGGGGGGGGGAGGCTCTCTTTTTATTATCAATGCATTAAGAATGAATTTATCATCTTGGCTCAGCGAAAGTCTGGTTATTCGGTAAGAAGCTTTATCCCCAGCTAACGTGCGGCTTAATCAGTTCGGTTAGATACAAAGCCAGCTCAGGCCTTTGTCTGGTGTTCAGAATGAATAACCCGGCTGTCCCTGGGTTTTAGCTACCCTAGCCTGCAAACCTAGGACAGCTGCTTCTCTCCGGCATCCTTGGGCTGGGCGTGGGGGACATGAGCAGACCTATACAGTTCAGCCACCGGAACTGAGAATGAAGGGCGCATCACGAAGGGCTCTGAGTGGAAGGACAGAAATAACAACAAAAGACCCGAAATTTTCTGGGTGTTTAACTGAGTCCAGACACTGGTCAAATGCATTGGTATCCAACTTCTTGACCCTTCCCACAATGCTATGCGGCAGGGCCTCCCACTACCTTAGCTTTGTGGGTGAGGAAACCGGGATACCAAGGGTGAATGAACCGCACAATGTCTCAGAGCTGGGGCCTGGGGATATAAGCCTGAGACAGAAGCTGTGGTTTTGCCTGCTGGACCCTGCTTCCTCCCCGGGTGGCAGACCCCAAGTGGGCCAAGGGTGTAACGCTTGGTATCACCAAGAATCTTGACCCACAAGTGTTTACTCTGTTGTAATGAGAGAATCTCCAGCTCATGAACAAGGAAAGTAGGAAAGCCAGGTGCAAAGCATCTCACTCCCGGGGACACGGTGCAAAGCCCACATCCACCACTTGGGCGCAGCTGACGTAGGACAGAAGCTGCAGGTTGTCAGCGAACCCACAACTTTTAGAGAGACCTGTCTTTGAATCCAAGTTTCTTGAGTATGTGAATCCCAGAATCCTAGAATCTCAGTAAATCCCAAGCAGTGAGTTTTGTCTTGCTGAGGAAAATCTGCTGTTGCAGACTGTCCAGTCAGGATGTGGGTGACGAGCTCTGTTTACAGAACCCAGGTGCCAAGGATCAGTTTAGAAGCTATTTATTTATTTATTGAGACAGGGTCTCTCTCTGTAGTCCAAGCTGGTCCTGAACTCACTACAGAGTCCAGGCTAGCCTTGGACTCACGGCAATCCACCTGCTTCTGCCTCAGCGAGTGCTGGGATTATAGGCACGCAGCACCATGTCCAGTTTATGGAATTGAACTCAGGGCCTTGCACTTTCTAAACAAGCACTTTAACCGCTGTACCATTCCTCTGGCCCCCTAGCAGCTATTGATATGGGGTTGGAAACTTTGAGCAGGGCAGGCAGGATGGTGGGGAGCGAGGCCTTTTCTGCCTTGTGAGGCTGCTTATTCAACAGTGAGTGCCTTGGTGCCTGGATCTGTTCTTTTGGGCTTTACCAACACAGGTAGCTCAGGCCAAGCTATTTACCTGCTCTTAGCTCATTCCCCTCATCTGTGAAATGGGTATAATAAGCCGATGCGTGTGAGAAGATGCACTCGGGGCCCTGACACAGGACAAGAGAAAATGAAGGTAAGGAACATGGGGACAGGAGAGGATTCATGGCCAAGCAATGTCCCTTAAATAAACCAGGGCATCGAGAGAGTGTCACTAGGGTCGGGGAACGGGAGTGGGGTTCTCATGGTGCTACGCTTTCCTCCCAGATCTATATCCCAAACTGTGTCCTGAAGGCCACATCGTCCAACTTTGCCACCTACTTTCCTGTTAGAAGTGGCCATGCTGTGGCCCCATGGTTGCTGCCGAGGGCCTGAGTCTTCTCCCTACGGCATTCCTGAGCGGCGGGCTGCATGCCTTCCCCTTTGCTCGGGCATCTGCCTGCGTGCGGATCTCTTGCAATTGCTTCTTTGAGTTCTAAGATCAATACTGACTCTGCTGTTATCTTGGGAGTCGATGAGTACAGTGTAGGAAGATGGGGAGGGTGGTGGGACAGAGGGTCTGCCCTGTCCAACCCAAGTTTGCCCCCTCTGAGATCAAGCTGAAACCAGCAGACTTGGCAGTGCCTGAACGGCGGTCCTCGCCGCACCCCTCCAGCTGACAACCCTGGTGTGGCCTTCCATCCTCTTGGGTTGCTCAGTCTCCTTCATCTAAGTGAATGGCCTCCTATGGACCCAGCCATTCGAGCTCCACACCAGGAATTATTCTTAATTCTTCGCTTGATGCCCAGCAGTCAATTCACTGGAAATTCCTTTCGTCTCCATGTGTAGCTGTATGTGGAATCCGTCTCATCTCTCCATGTCTGGTCATCAAACCGTGGCCCCCCCTGAGTGGGTCCCTGTGACCCTTCCCATGGTTTTCTCGCACCTGGACCACACTCTGCCTCAGCAGGCAGGTTGTCTTTTGTATATGCCAAACACAAGCTGTAGGTCTGAGAGGTGGTTTGCAAACGTTTTGCTTCCAATCTGCAGTTTGTCTTTTCATCTTCTTAACAAGGTATTTGTGTGTGTGTGTGTGGAGCAAAAGTCTTCAATTTTTTAATCTTTGATTTTTTTTATGCCACATTTTTAATTAGCACACCTTGGTTGTGCAGAAGAATGTGCTTTCTTTTGGCAGACTTGTACATATACATAACATACTTTAATCATTCCCTCCGACACCCCTCTTGCCCCAAAGTGTTCAATTCTGATGAAATTCATTTTAGCAGTTTTATTAAACAGATCACACCTTTTGAGTTGTGTCTAAGAGGTCTTTGCCTAGGCCTAGATTTTAAAGATTTTATTCATTCTTCTATAAGCTTCGTAATTTAACATTTTACTTTTATATCTGTGATCTACTTTGAATTAATTTTTTCCTATATCTGTGAGGCTTAAATCAAAGTTCATTGCTTTCGGCCAGTGGACAGCCATCTGCTGCCACATCATTAGTCTGCAGTCTTTCCTCCTTTGCAGAGCTGAGGATGGAACCCAGGTCCTTGTGCATGGTAGGCAGGTGTGCTACCACTGAGCTAGGCCGGCAGCCTCAGCACTACTTGTTACAGAAACTATGTTTTCTGTGCTGCAGAGTGACCAAAAAATAAACACCATTGGTGAGTCTCTCCTGCATAAAACCACCCTAAGGAGTAGGTACACTCGAGAACAGCATTTGAACAAGCTCACCTTCAGGCTCCTGACAATCTCATCTCTTCCTCTCTGTCCTACTTTGCTCCAGTGACAATGGTCTCTGCTCCTCCTGGGGCACCCAAAACTTCTTCGCCCCAGGGTCTTTGCACCTGCTCCTTGCTCTGCCTGGAAAGCCCTACCCTTCCGTGGCTTATCTCTTCCTACCGATCAGGATCAAAATCAAATGTCTCCTCAGAAGATTCACCAGCTCGCTTCCCACCTCTCCCTCTCTGCCATCACAGTATGCAGCTTCTTTCCTGGCTAGCATGGGTAGCAGAGGTGATTCCATTTGTCTCTTTATCAGTTGATTACTCACCTCTGCCTGACGGTGAGCTACACAGGGAGCAGGACATTAACTATCTTGTTAACATCTCTGAAATCAGACCATCTGGGCTCAATCTCACCTCTGATCCTTACCAATCACTGTGAGATCTTGAGCAAGTTACTTAGCCTCTTTCCATGTCTCAGTTTCCCTTCTGTAAACTACAGGTGATGACTGCACATAGGACTAAAGGAATTCATTCGTGCAAAGCACTGGGTGAAGTTTGTGGTCTACGTCAGTGCTCACGGCCTCCGGGAGGTGAGGTGTGCTGTCACAGGGGGATGGGTGAGTGTGGGCAGTGGCCTCCGAACTGCACAGCATAGCAGAGGTGGAGAACAAGCAGAGGGTGGGTGTCTAAGCCAGCCCACTCCCAACTTCCTCAGGCTAGCCCTCATTTCATTTCTTTATATTTTGGCCTTCCATGTAAGGTTTGCTTTTAGAATATGATGTTGCTGATGAATTTGAAACACATGGATGTAGAGGAAGGGGCACTGGGCTTTCCCTCTGGGACACCTGGGAACATAGCCCCAGCTCATTATCATTTTTGGCAAATTGCGTCCCTACTTTGGGCTTCAGTTTTCCATCTTTGTAATGGGAGCTTGAGATAAATGTTCATTGAGATTCCTTCCATTTACAATGTCCCATGAGAATGGGATTCTACTATTCTAAGTGTGAACTCAACTTCCACGCCATCTCCAGAGATGATCTTGGCAGGGACCTAGCAACGACCCTCTGTTTGAGAGCCCACGGTGCCAAAGGGGTAGCTCTGCTTGTAAGTGGCGCAAGCTGCCGCTTGGCACAGGAGTTTGGAGCCTGACATGAGGGAACCCAGGTACTAAGGGTCTATCTTAGTTACTTTCTCATCATTGTGACTCAGTGCTAGACATGCACAACTTTAGGGAGAAGCCTTTATTTCAGCTTACAGTTGCAGAAAGTTAGTCTATTTACAGGTAAGCCACTGGAAAATGGCAGAATCACATGGGTGGGCTGCAGCCAGAGGGAGACAGAGAACCTCATGGCAGAGCTGAGACTCAACTGAGAGGAAGGGCAGGACGAACACAGCTCCTCCAGGGTAAGCCTCAAGCATCTGGCCCTCCCAGTGCGGCCCCACCTCCCAACACTACGCAGTATCCATAGGCACATGAGGGTTTGGGAAACACTCCAGATCCAAACCACCACAGGGTCCAACCTGATACTGAAGTGCAGTGACGCACCCTACGTGCTGTGATGTTTGGGGCCCAGGAATGAGCCCCAGTTCCACTTACTACGTGACAGACAGACCTTGGACCGGAACTTAATCTTCTCAAACCTGTTTCTTCACCTGCAGCATTAATATATTTACATGGATTTGATGTGGGCATTAAAAAATATAACATGCACAGAAATGCATATTCTCAAGCTTGCTGAAATAGAGTCTCTATAAGGGAGGATTCTGGGAGGCAATGTGTAGGGTAACCTTCCGCTCTTCTCTCCTTAAGCAACTGCGATAACGAACCAAGTTTCAGTATTCCTGTATCTCCCTAATGATACCGCCTTCCTGAGCCACGCTGTTCAATAGAAATATACTCTGAGCTACATATATAATTTAGTTTCTCAAGAAGCCATATAAAAAAGGAAATAAAAGAATGAATTGTATTTTCATAATATATTTCATTTAATCCAACATATCATTTCAATAAAATTATAAATTGAACATGCAAGCAATGCCAAAGAATTGCTGAGATATTTTACATTTTTTCTTTCATACTCAGTTTTCAAATCTGGTATGTGATTTATACCTACGGCACTTCTCTGGCTCCCATTAACTGCATTTCAAGGGCTCATATGCAGGCTGTGGCTGCCGTATTGGACCGTGCACATAAAGAAGATGCCTGCAGGCTGAGGGAGACGTTAGTAGCTCTAATAATGGCAGATTGTGTAGGACCTTTTTGACTGATTTTGGGAATGCCTCTACTCAGACTTTGTCTTTTCTCTCCCTATTTTTTTTTTCTTTGGATTGAGGCAGTATATTACCAGCAGGTACTAAGGAAATACACCACCGTGCTTTGTATACTGTTAAGAGCTGAGCCTTATCCCCACCCATGACAGTTAATCACGATTGTCAAATTGACTGGGTCAAGAGATGCCTGACTGACTAGTAAAGCACAACTCATGGATGAAAACCTCTGAAACTGTGAGCCAAATCAAACCTCTCCTTCTTCAGTTTGTGGATGTTGGGTATGGTGGTCCAGCAATGAGGAAGCTCTCCCAGATTCACATCCTGATGTCCTAACCCTCAGTCCTCAGAACGCTATTTCATATAAAAATAATTAAGGTTAAAAAATGAGGCCTTTAGAGTGGATTTAAGTCCAATACTACTGGTATCCTTAGAGGAAAAGGAAATGAAGTTAAAGTTAGAGTCACACACACAGACAACGCAGAAGGAGATGGCGTCAAGAGAATCAACTCTATCAGCAACTAGACCTTCAAGTTCTAGCTTCCAGAACCATGAGAGAATATGTCCTTATAGTTTAATCCACTGAGGTTTTTTTGCTTCGTAAATACACGGATTCCAAATTCTTTAAAACGTTAGAGACATGGGCTTGGGCAATCAGTGAGTGTCTATGCTCACCTCTTTCTCAGAAGTTCACCCCTTTTCTAGCTGACCATTTCCTCTCCTTCTACCCTGCCATTCACGTTGGGGCCTTTTAGGTATTTTCTAATAGCTGTTGTAGCAGACTAAAACATATACATAATCTCATTTTAATTCTGTGGTACCTCTTTGATAATAGATGTGTTAGAAAGACATGTAGATGAAGAAATCAAGGTTAATTAGTCTTCCCAAGTCACAGTTGGAATACAGCCAAACCGAGATTCAAGTTCATGCCCATTTTTATGCTGCTGCAGAGCCAAAGCCCTTGCCCCCAACCACTCGCCCTACATCAACGTCTACAACAACATCCACATTAACAGCCATTCTCTGTGCCAATTGCTTTTTAATTGTAATGCTGTGTGAGCCACAAGCGTGGGTTCCAGTCGTACGCAATTTTGGAAGTGTTATTGTGAGTCTCAATATTCTTGCTTGTGAATTGAAATGGGCCAATGGACCAATGGTTGCCAAAGTCTTTTCAAATTATTCTTCTATGAGAAATTTCAAATTTTAGGTGTTCGAGATGGGGATGGCTCCACTACTAGCCAGGCCCTTGAATCATGCATTTGAGCCATCATGCAGGGCCTCATGACTCAGTTCCTCTGTTGCTTTGGGGTCAAACACTCTTAATGACACCATTGCCAGAAGACCATTATTAGGTTCTTCTTTTCCAGCATAGAAACTGAGTCTCACAGGGAGGTTGGGAAGTTTAGCAATATCACATAGCTGGAAGGAGGAAAAGTTGGATGCAAGCCTTCAAGCTCTCTCGTCCTGACACTGCTTTAGCCACGTGGGTGTAGACCAGTCACAGTACCAGCTGGAGAAGTCACTTGACCCTTTGCAGGCTCGAGGGCTGCACAGGTGCTCCTGAAGTGGAAGGTGAGCCCAAGTGGCTCTTTTGGGGAATGGATAGGAGCCCAGAAAATGTGGTGATTTCTCAGACCTGTCCTTTCTCAGAGTTCCCAGTGGAATAGGCCTTCCACCCCAGGTTCAAGCAGGTGTTCCTGGATAGATATCAAGAACTAGTAACGTGATAATAAGAAGGTGAAGATGACATTGGGGGTCAACTTTTTATTTTGCACTTAAAAATCTTACTGTCTGTATCACAATCATTTCACATAAAGAGGATGGTTTTCATACATATCTAATTAAAAATATTTAATCTAATAATAGAAAATGGCCCTTTAAATTGAGTAACATTTCACTACTTTTCCCTTATTTTTTTCTCCCAGGGTGCTGTAGCTGAAGGAAATCTTCATTACCACCTGTCAGCAGTTCGCGGGGCTCCTGGCTCCAGTCCACACCACTGTGTGTCCTAAGCTGGTCATCTGGCTGTAGGGAAAGTGAACGTAGCAGGAGGCCAGGTGATGTCCGAAACCCCTTGCATACTGCAATCTCCTCTCAGGCCCAACAGAAATGGGAGGCAAAATGGATAAGGGTCATTTTGCCCTAAAATCTGAATTTGTGAGCAGAGTGAATTATAGCATAGAGGCACAGGTAAAGGGCTGGTTTGATCCATTTCTAGCATGAGCTTTTTCACTGTGACACAAGCTAATTTAGCACAGGGTTGTTAATTAAACCTCATTGGGAAAGGGAGCTTCTTGGACAGAGAAGACTGATTTGCAGATAGCATTCTCATTGCATCCCTGGAATGGGTGCTTCCGAGTGCTTATGAAGAGCTCAGGAGAGCTCTTCATAAGCTGAGCCTGTCACAGCTCACAAAAGGTAGTTTGTCAGACACTTGCAGTCTCTGCCATCGCAGAATTATTTCCAAATTGCCTGAAGGAAGGACAAGCTGCACTTTGCAAAGCCCCGGAGGCCCCAGGGCTAGGGTGGCTCCCCGGTGGCAGGCTTTGCTAGTGAAGGCAATGCCCCTGCGTCTGTAGAGGCCCCATCTGCTGAAGAAGCTGTGCCACCTGGGTCTAGCCCTGTGCTGGCATCTCTAGCAAGATAACGATGGGATTTCCAGAGCTGACAAGAGAATATCCAAACGTAAGTAACATATGACAAAAGGATCTACTATACTTACCGGGTTTCAGGAAAAACAAAGGAACGTAGACTTTTCTCTTTTTTGAGACAGGGTCTCTCTCTGTAGCCCAGGCTAGTCCTGAACTCACTATGGAGCCCAGTCTGGCCTTGGACTCACAGCGATCCCCCTGCCTCAGCCTTCCGAGTGCTGGGATTACAGGTGTGTACCACCACTCCTGGCTTATGTGGTTCTGGGGAGTATTTAGAGTTTGACGTAGTACTTGCTAGACAAGCGCTTTAACTGCTGAGCCATTCCTCTAGCCCCAACACAGAGGTTTCTTGAGCCTGTAGAAGGCATCGTGCTTTGTAATAGGTGCTGGCGAATCAAACAAAAACTGGGCAAAATCATCACCCTCAAAATGAACCCTCCTTTCAGAGGGCAAATAAAAATGTAACAATGGTACAGTCATTGGTGCCACGGGAGTTTGTGACTACACACGAAGAGCTTCACTGAGCACCGAGGAGAGGTGGTATTTAATAATGACTGACACTTACTGACCCTCACTGTGGCCCAGACATGCTGACAAGTGCTGTTATAGACATCGTTTCACTTAATTCTCCCAAGAGCATACGCGCATACTATTATCCCCACATTATAGACATGAAGACAGGCTTCATTTGTGAGATTTAGCAGAATACTGTTCTATGCTACACTATACCACACACACAAACACACACACACATGTACATGTGGGGAACCCTTAATTTCATGGGCTTCATCCAAGGCCGTAGAAAACCCTAGCAATAAAGTTTTATACTTTCATAATCTTTGCAGATGTTTTCTTTTGTCCAATCTTCCTTCTTGCCCCTCAAGTCTATGGACCAAATCAGCTCAACCTGAGCAATTCTGACTTGCTCCTTCTTTAAGACAAGTTGCTTTTGAAGTAACATTTCCTCAACTGTCAACACCAGATCTGACCATATGGACAAGAGAATCTGACTGTATTGGACAAAAGGATTCAATGTTCTCACCGGATTTCAGGGGAAAAAATGAACATAGATATTTTTGAGCCCTTAGAAGGCATCATGACTTATAATAGGTGCTGGAAAATCAATCAGAAACTAGACAAAATTATAATCTTCTAAAGGAGCACCTTCCCTTCCAGACTAATGAAGCAGCAAACTGGCTGGAAGAGCTGAGTGACTTCTGGGTCACTCCCATGTTGGTCCCTCCCCTCTTGTGGATGGACTCCCCCACGACAGGATCTGCATGCAGCCCCTCGTCTCCCTGAGTGGAGGTAGAGAAGACCTGGTGACTCTCCCCAGGTCTTTCTGAGAGCTCTGGCCAGCTGAGGTAGCCTGAACTCTCCTGTGCACTCAGCAGGGTTTAAGAATATGAAGATGGCTTGTAAACAGTCTCATAAGAGAAATCCAGGTCCTTACACTGCAACCAGAGCCCTGGGCCCAGAGAAGCACTAAAGCCAACCTGAAGTGTCAAGGAAGGCTTCTTGGGAGGAAGGAGTGGCACCTGGCTGGTGCTGGAGGTCGAGCAAGCACCATCCAGGCGAGAAAGGTGGCAACTGGGTGCCATGCTCGCATCTCCTCTAGGTGTACCAACAAGCACCAATCCTGGTGCTGCCGCCAAGGGATGTTTGGGTTATGATTCAAAGCTCTATTCAAGGACTGGGGATGTATGTCAGTGGTTAGAACGCTTGCTATTATGGTTTGGATCTGAGTGTCCCCCACGTAGCTATGGATACTGTGTTGGGAGATGGAGCCTGGCTGGAAGGGGTGGATGCTTGAGGCTTGACCTGGAGGGAAGTATGCTGGTTCCACCGTTCCTCCTAGACTTGTCTCTGTTCTGCCATGCCACGAGGATCTCAGTCTCTGGAGCTCTCGCTTTCACCCCGGACCCAGCTCCAGCCCTGCCATGTGAGTCCATTTCCCAGCTGCCCACTTGTGAATGGACTGAGACCCTCTGAAACTGTGAACTAAAATAAAGCTTTCCCTCCCCCAATTTATGCATGTTGGGTATTGAGTCACAGCGATAAATAAGTAACAAGACACTTGCCTAGCCTAGCACACACAAGGCCCTGTGATTGATTTCACAGTACCACACCAGCTGGGTGTGGAGGTACATACCTATCATCCCAGCATTGGGAGGCTGAGACAGGAGGATTTCCCTGAGTTCAAGGTCAGTCTGGGCTGCATAGGGAGTTCAAGACTAGACTGAACTACAGAGTGAGACTCTGTCTTAAAAAAAAAAAAGAGAGAGAGAAAAGCCTTATTCAATTGATTATAAATGAAGGAAAAGGGAAGAATAGACCGGGGTGGGTCTGACTTAGTCAAGCCCGTTAAGCCTTCCCTGAGCTCAGAGACCCCAGCAGCCACTGGCCCTACTACCTTCTCTCCCTTCGTGTCCCACCCGCTTCCTTCCTGGCTGCCAGCTGATGCCCTGGGGATTTTGGTTGCTCGTGGTCTTTGCACACTCACTGCCTGCTCTACACACTCTAGATTTCTGCTGTCAGTCTCTATAGTTGTATAAGCCAGTTTCCTGTCTGTGGTAAATCCCACCTGTGTGGATCAGAAATGTATAACGGATATGCTGTCTGTCTGTCGGTCATCGAACTCTCTCCTATGGTTCCACTTCTACGACTGAGTCCTGTGTAGTAAGGATCATGATGGTGACAGTGATGATGATGGTGACATCATCATATCAACAACTCATAGGGACTGAGAATTTATGACGGACCAGATGTGATGCTTTGACCACTTTTCATATTGCTCCCCGTCATTCTGTTCCAGCAGATGACGTTACCGTCCCTTTTAAAAGATGACAAAACAGAGGAACAGAGAGGCTGACAAACTCGTCACTTGGTCAGCTAGTCACAGGGCCAGGATTGTCATGCCTGTCCCCTGAGTCTGTGTCTCAGCCAGCATGCAGCCCGAACTGTGGCCTCGGATGCGGTCTCTTCTTCTCTAGGAGGAACATCAGCGGGTCCAACCACTTGGATGCTAAAAGAGGAGAAGGATGAGTAACAGTGACGAGAGAGGACATATGGCCTTGGTACAACGTCACGGCCACCCAGTGTGCCAGCCTGCTTCCCCCTCGTGGGCAGGGTGGGCGGCAAAAATCTTTCTGAGTAGAGCTGAGAACGGAGCAGTAGGATGTCGGAAGAGGAAGGTAGTGTGGAAGCTGCTGGTCAGTCTCCCAGGGGACACGTGAGGACATGCAGAGGAGGGAGCAGCTCCAATGTGACAGGCTTTTCCTGTGGCTGAGTTCCTGCAGATGTGTGAGCCTCACCAGGGCCTTGTCCTTGTGGGATAGGTGACCCCTGGGTATCTCATCATGTAAAGACACAGGAAGCCTGAAGTGTTTTCAGCAAGGTCTGTCTTGTAAAAGGTTTGTGGTGTACCCAAGGATTGGTTCGAGATTTGTGGAGGCATATTTGACATTTTTATCTTTAGCACTTCACAGGCAAGAGGTGGTGTTTCTCTAAGTGTTTTTTATTAAGCAAAAGTTCAGTTGAGTAAAGCAAGATAGAAAAGAAAAGCTCTTGGCCTAGGAGCCAACAGGGGACCTCGAATGAGTATCCTGTGGCTCTCCAAATTTTGTATATGATAACCCTATCACCCCCAATCTGAGGAATTGTTTTTGTATGTCAGCTTGAGATGTGTTGCTGGTGGTGCTGATAGCAAAGAAGCAATCATAGTAATATTAATAACAATACAGATAATAGTAATGACCATTCTTTTCATTTTTAACCTTTTTAAATAATTGTCATTCTTTCTGTCTTTAAAATACTTTATAGTTTACCACGGCTTTGTGTGTATCTAAATAGTTAATGAACTATGCGGCTATAATTATGTGCATTCACCAATGGAGAACTGTGGGTCATTAAGAGATGAGTCCTTGGACGCACAGCTAGTAAGTGGAGGAGCTGTGTCTTGGCCTTCAGATCAACTTGACCCCATTCTCCACCGGTCTACACCACTCTCTGCATCCAAGTGCTGGACAAGAACGCCTCTGGGTGCAGATGACATTCTCTCATTCCCAGCGCTCCTTGCTTCGCGTTGGCTTTGAGAATGTCAGAACATGAAGTTATTTCTCTTTGGGAGGTAGACGGGAGAGGAGCTGGAGGACTGGCCTTCCTGCAGCCTCAGAGAGCATGATGAATTTGTACCAGTGATGGTCAAAACATAGTGATTAATTACACTCCACCCAAGAAGTGGGCATTTATGGGATGCCAATCAGAAGAAAATATTGGGAAGTGAAAATATGAAAAAGTGTCACAACTGACATTTTGAATTCATAGACATCTTGGTTACCTTTGTAATACTTTATATTTTTTATTTAAGAAAAAAAGTACTTGTCTTTAAACATCACGGTGGCTAGGGCTAAGTTTAGGGCTAGGGCCAAGACTGGGTTAGGGCTAGGGCTAGGGTTAGGGCCAGAAGCCCTCATGCTACAGTTGGCTTTCGATTTCTGGGGATGCTGCTGTTTGGGCTGTTGGCATATAACATACGGAGTCAAGGGTGGTTCTTTAAGAGCTTTTGCACAATGTGGTGCAAGAACGAAGGACTCAACAAGCTGATTCTGTGTCCTTCCCTACCTAGTTTGGCTGTGTACCTGTTTTCCGCATCTGTAAGATGGGACCTGGATCAACAACATCACCTAGCTGTTGTAAGGATGAAATGTGGTAACACACATTCACTAGCTGCTCAGAATAGGACTTTAATAGGAAGTGATGTTTTCATTCTACCTGTAACCTTTAAAGCAATAAGCCAAATGCTTTACAAATAGCACATGTGCAACGGCTCTGTGTGGAAATAATGAACGAAAACTGAGGAGAGTCTTCAATTGAAACATCGACCTTGTTACCTGACATCCACCCTAAAAATCCCTCCAGTCTGTGCTGTACTTTTTGCTGAGCAAGAAATATTTGCATTGATGTATAGGCTTTCTAATGAAATCACCATTAGTTTATGGGGGGGGGGGGTGGGTATGTGATAAATATTTGCAAAGCACTTTTCAAAACTTTTGTCCATGCAATTTCATTTTATTTTCACAATCATGCCATGAAATGCTGATGTTATCACTATGGCTACTGCTGCTTCAGCTGCCTGCTTGCATTTACTGGGCATATGCTGTGGGCTAACCTCTGTACCAAGTGCTGTGTACCCTGCATCCCTGCAGAATCCTGATGGTGCAGGCTATCAACAGCAGTTTATGTATGAGAAAACCAGACATAACAGGACAAAAAAAACCCCACTTGTTTAGAAATCACAGGCCTCAGCTAATCTTCATGGCCTATAATCCCAGTGCTCTAAGAGGCTGACACAGGAGGATCACAAGTTTGAGTTCAACCTGGGAAGTGTCTCAAAAAAAAAAAAAAATGAGCTGGAGATGTAGCTCAGTGTGAAGGCTCTGGGTTCAATCTCCTGTCTAAAAAAGTTACATGACTAATAAGTAAGTGGCAGAGCCAAGGTTCAGCCTGAGACCAGCTTAATCCCAAAGACAATGAAGGCTCTTATCTCACTGCAGAGATGAAGAAACTCACCTAAGAGAAATATAGGACTTGTTCACAAAGTTCCAGCAAAGGGGGCAGAATCTAGACCCGAATCTATGTTCTTTTGTTCCAAATTCTAAGCTACATCTGCCAGGTGACCAACTCCTGGGTAGATGATGGTAACAGCAGCGTTCGGTCAGCATATGTACCTGGCTCCAGTGCTGTACGGGGCAATCAGCAAGCAGCTAGACATGGCACGACCACAATCCACATGATTCCATATGAACCCCCGCGGACTGCTTTGGTCTGCCAAGGTTGCGCCTCTGATGGAACTTGCCAATTGATCTGCCCCCAGGTAAGGGCTTCAGTGTTCACAGAGGATGCTTGAGGGCGTGGTCTTAAACGCATTAATGGCAGTTACCTTGAAGGGATATGAGAGGATTTCAGGTTATGATGGTGATACTGGTTTTCTTCTTCTTAATTTTACATTTTAAAAATGTAAAAGCACCAACCTTACCTATCATTTCTTGGAAGCGGTAGTATTTATTCTTTTTTTTTCAATGTTTATGTATTTCTTTTGTCCCCCATTTTATTGATATGTGTAAGTGCAAAATTTAAGGTTTACAATGAAATTTAGCATTGTGTGCACCTATTTATCTTGTCAAGGTGACAAGGACTTTCCCTCTCTCCTTTTGTCCCTCCCACTACCCACCCCTCCCCTCGGTGAGGAGACTGAAGCTGAGAGAGGGTCAGGGAATTAAGTGTTCAAGGTACTTGCAGAGCTCCCATTTGTCTGTTCCACTGGGCTTCCTTCTGGGTGTCCCATGGCAGGAGCACCATGTTCGGGGTGATTTTGTGATTTCATACAAAACAAGAGGCTTGGTCGCTTGGGTCCTACATTAGTGCCTATGTATGACGACTATGGCAATGAAGTCTTGGGTTTTCCTTCAGCACTGACAGGCTCAGAGGTTTATCGTGCTGTTAACCAGGTACTAGGTTAGTGCCAGTCAGGGTCCTCAAAATATAAGTGCCCAGTGTGACCTCACAGGCTTTGTCGGCCCTTCCCTGGGAGGTAAAGAGGTCAGGCTGCTCGAAGAGGATGGGGCCCATCGGTGTTGTGTGTGCATGCTGTAAGTATGAACTATGTGTTAGGAGTGGCACTTACTGCATTTCAAACACTGTGTGTCAAGGCATTGTGGGTCAAGGGAGACAGGTATGTGATTACCTCTTAAATCTGTCCTTTTGTTTGGGAAATCTGACACTATATTTTCAATGCAAATGTTTGGTAAATGCTAATTTAGAGGACTCCATATGATAAAATCCAGGATGGAAAATGACATCTGCTAGACGTTGGGTGTGTCCTTGATACCATTAAATTCTAGCCTAGTCCACAGAAGCAAACAGATCTTTCATAATAGGAACAGCCAGACCCATGGCTGGAGAATGCTCATTACATATGAAAATCAGCTCATCGTTACTTTGCAGGTTTTCATGATCTAGGCCAAAACAAACAAACAAAAAAGCAAAGCAAAAGAAGAAGAACAACAACAACGAAAAACAGAAGCAGGTGGAGTCTGCTTCTTTGGTGAGGAGCTCGTCAGGGGCGAGGCCTGGTTCTAGCCTCAGCTGTGCCTCTGCCAAGCTGTGCGTCTTTAACTAAAACTCGATCCTTCTGAGTGTCTCTTCTGTAAGATAAGAACATGAACCAGATAGTTGGAAAGACCGATGAGTACATAGGAATTCAGTTCAGTGCCACAAACATGTGCAGAGCATATGTACCGGTGTGCAGTGCTGCACGGGGTAATTAGAAAGCAGCTGGAAGTGGTCGAAGCCTGATCCCGTATGATCTACTTCTCCACATTATAGAGGAAGCATGTACATCCTCGGGAGTGATGCCTATGCATCGTCCAACATCTCCTTAAGTCTCAAGTACTCATTTCTCTATTAAGGCAGGAACTAGATCTAATGTTACTAGCCCTCGTCAATGACTGACGTTAGAGTTCAAAGGTCCAGCTCTTCCTCTTGATTGGAGGATACCTCTTGACGGTTCCTTGGAGTCCAGGCTTCTCATGGGACAGCTGGTGCTAGAGGCACTGCTTTTATTTAACAACTTCTCTCTTGGCCCTATTGTGTTTGTCACGCTCTTCCCAAGCTACCGTCTCCCAGTGCATTCCCCACAAAACCACATGCACGCAAATCTGTCTCAGAATCTGTTTCCCAGGGAAACTTATACACGGGGCTCCTGGCGTCATAGAATGTTTTCATAGTTAGCCTGGTATGGCCCTGACTGCCACCACTGTATTAATGCACTGGTTTTCCTGCCTCTGGTTCAGAAAATCAGTCGTGGCAGACGCAGACTCTCCCACGTTCTTTCTGAAGCATCAAAATGTTTACTCCCTGTCCTGGGAAAATCTGGTTGAGTTCAGCGTTCCAGCTCCCAGGAAGTATGCACTCAGCAGTGTACCCTAGATGAGGAGGCACGCAATGCCCTTCACACCCAATTCGTATCTCAAGTCTAATACTTGCTGCTTGGAGTCCTTGATCGGGTCATTTTGCCTCTTAGAATTCTTATGCACTGATTAAACAAGGGTAACCTTAACTTTCAGAATGGTTTTGTTTTTTAGAATTAGAAATAACCATACATGCTTACTAGCAGCTTGAACCACAAAGCTGGTTATTTTTACTGATAATAATAGTCATATCTAGATAATAGCAATATTACAGGAATGAACATCTGGTTGCTTGTATTAGGTGGCAATTTAAGTCGGGCTGAATGTTGGCTTTATGTAATTGTCAGCTTTAAATATAAAAGCAGACACGCTATAATCCTGCATATCCCATCGGATGTCAGAGACGCTTGGTGCGGGGGTCACCATGCCTTTTGCTCTTACCCGATTTCTCCATCCGTAGCCTGACTGATGGCTGGCTTGAGATGCAAGTAAGGAGTGAGGGAAGAACTATCCCTGACACGCAGGGAAATGGAGGCCTGCCGGTGACCAGATGATAGAAATCCTGAGCTGCAGATGAGGGACTGGGCATTGGGACCCCGGGACAAGCCACATCATGTGCTAAGGGTGCGACTCGGGGACAGATCTTTTAATTCCCCGAGCCTCAGGTTCATCATTCATTTATTGCTTCATTCCCTTGCTTATCCACTGATGACTCCCTTTGCAGGAACAATGCAATAAGTGAGAGCCAGAAGCCAGCCAGGCGGAAGCGCTCCGTGCTGGGCATGTGCTCTGAGGCATGCAGATGAGGTGAGAACAGTGACAGCGGGGCCATCTCTTTCTTGTTCAGGGCTGTCCTGCCACCTGCACCTGACCTGGCATCCAGCGCGTCGGAAAGCTTGAGCAATGAATAAACGAGAAATTCAGCTGCACAGGTCAGTAAAAGTTTTAGAGCGGAGTTCACGCATGAGCTGGGTCTCAAGTAATGAACAAGAAGAGGTTAGGGAGAGATGGAAGCCGGGACCCTCCTGACAGAAGAGCAAGTGCAGGGGCGTGGAGCTCCAGGGTGGTATGCAGACACGCACTGGGAAGGCGCCCGACTAGCACGCGGCCCAGGGAAAGGAGAAACCCTTTGGAGTTTCATGGAAGTGAGGGAGAAAACAGTGCACGCTGCTCAGGGAAACAGGTTAGGCGGCCTGAACGCACCTTGCTACCTTGATGATGTATATAGATTATAGATCTTTCTTATAATTGTTGTTGTCATGGCTTTAGATTTATGTCTAATTTGGTTGGTCCATGATTGATCATTAGTAAACCAATATGCATGTTGATGTGGAGGTTGGCTCTGTGTACAGCATTATTGATGGATTCGCTCATTCATCCAACAGATATTTTATTCTGAGAAATGCTAATTGCTACTCCGAGTGCCTGACCGAAGTCATTTGCTGATGCATGCGTTTGCACTTCTCTGGTTCTGTTCACCTGCAGACAGAAGGCTGCTTCAGGCCTGAGACGTGGGCCTTGCTCTTTCTGCACTCCTGGTCTCTGGGGACGCTGCTCAGTGTCCACAGCAGGTGTGGAGCCTGGGGCTTCTCAAGTACTTTTCAGTGTCTTATTCTGTGGTGATGGCTCCCTCTTCTGCTACCTGCAGGGGTGGCCTCTTACCCAGAAGTTGGCTGAGCTGGGCACAGAGGCTAGGGAGAGATACCAGGGGAGAGGAGGATGGCACAACATGCAAACGAGGAACAGAGGCAGCAGATGGGAAGAGGTGAAGGCAGAAGGTGTCAGCCTGAGAGAGCGAGGCAGGGCTCTGAGGAGCAGACATGTGGTGGGGTGGAGGGAAAGACGCAGGTGTCACCAACACAGGAAGGAGGTGGAAAAACAAAGGAGGAAAGAAACCAGAAGATTAGAGAGATGGCGAGGTGGAGATGAGGGACTGGGCATTGGGACAAAAACCGAGAGGAGAAGAAAGTCAGGGCAGGGAAAGGGATTTGGAGGGGGATGAAAAGGGGATATGACAATTGTGTGGACAGATTCCCAGGAGCAAGTGTTCTCGTGGGAATCTTGGCTCAGGGAACTTTGCCTGCTGGATGGGAGGGAGGAGAACGGGCCACTCCAGCGTGCCAGCTTGCAGTGACTAGACTAACAAAAGTGAGGAGGTGTCATGTGTCAAAATATTCAGCAGTGATGCATGAATTAGCAGAGATCAATGTGTGTTTAAGAAATCTTGATGGAGCACCCAAAGCACAAATCAGAGCCATCAAGCGAATGAGACTGTTCATCCAATTAAAACAAATCCAGCACCTGGCCCTGCAGAGCGCCGCGGTGCTCTGGGCTGACATCCTGGC
>PVKB01007461.1:0-34324 GCA_004027205.1 Ctenodactylus gundi | reverse complement strand
GGCCTGCGCGCGGGGCCGGGTGTGCGGGCCGGAGAGAGACAGGGGAGACTTAGTCCGGGGAGGGACCGCGGGGGACACGGGCTTTGCGGAAGACAGGTCCGGCGGCAGGGGCGCCACCGAGGAGCCGGGTGCGGGGCGGGGCGCCCCTGCCGTGGGCCTGGGAGGCGGCACCAGCGGAAGGTGGCGGGTGGCCCGGGGGGGTGAGATGCGGGGTGATCCTCCGCCACTGCACCTGAGTCCTTACTTCCCCACTTACTCTGTTCTGCCCCCTATCACCACCCCTCTTCCTCACTAGAATGTTCGCTCTATAAAGATTGGGTCTTGTCAACAGCGTCTAGGGGGCCTGACATAGTAGTATCAGTGCACAGCATTTGTTGGTAGCTTCTAGCTCTAACATCACACAACTCTAATGGTCCAATGTCCAGGGCATTCCCCATCTGAGGAAAACAGCAAGTCAGTGGCGAACTCACATGACTGACCTCACAGGTCCATCCCAGTTTCTGTATGGTCAACGAGCTCTTCCTCCAAACTGCTTTTTTTTTTTTTTTTTTTTTTTTGGTAATTAGTTCTTACAGGTGTATATTATAGGCATTTACTTTATGAATATTTTTGGTTACAACTGACCACAGTAGGGTGGAGTTCCTTACGTACCTGTGACTACTAACCCTATCACCTCTGAGCTTAATTTGTACTCACTAAAGTGTGCATTTTAAGAGTTGAAAAACAAGGCAGGGAGAATACACAATCCTTGCCCTGGTCAGAGCACGTGTAGAATCAAAACCCTGTAAACACTCACATCTTTAATTTATACACAGGGAAATCGCGGGACATAAAGACTGAGTTATCTGTCCTAGTACACACAGCTTCTTGTGGCAGACTAGGAGCAGATTTCACGTCTAGCTTGCTCTTTTGTAGGAATCACTCAGTACACAGGTGTCAGAGTAAGTTGAGGTAGCCCACCTTTTAAAACTAGGTAAATATCACCTTGTAGATAAATACAATGTTTATAACTTAAACATTAAGGACAGGAAAGTCGGAATGACTCATGACTATGGCATGACAACAAAGAACCTTGAAATAAATCAAGTATGTGTGGATTTGAAACACATTTTCACAACTGATTAGAATTTTTTTTTTTTCCTCAGTGGAATGGGAGTAAAAATAACTCTTACCTCCCTCACAGTGGTTCTCAAAGTTTTGTATGTATCACAAGCACTGGTGATTCCTGCAAAATAGAGTGTTCTAGGTCCTAGATTCCCTTGCTCAGTGTTTTAGACAGGTATCCCAGGAGATTCACAGACAAATTTTCTCTATTAAAAGGACTGAGGCCTAAAATAGCCTTGGAAACAATTAGTGGTTAAATAAATATTTTAATTATTCCGAAAGATCTCCCTAGAGTTTCTTTGCAAATTCAGATTGGGATTTCTTATTCATCTTCCAGGTTGCAGGTAACTCGCTCCATAAAAGATTGGATCTTGTGAGTAGGTTTTCACCCAATGCTCAATGCCTACTAGAGGGCCTAACACAGTAATATTAATGCTTTTCTTTGAGAAAAGATTTTTTTCCCAGGAGAAATTTCAGGTAAGTTACACAAAAATTATTAGTACTGGGCTGAGGGTGTATGTAGTTCAGTAATGGGCTTACCATAGCCCAGTAAAGTGCTTACCTAGTAGGTGCAAGGCCCTGAGTTCACATCCCTAGTATATAAAGATCAGCTGGGCATGGTGGTGGATGCCTGTAATCCCATGTGGACAGCCTGGTCTATGTGGCAAATTCAGGACCAGCCTGGACTACAGAGTAAGAATCTGTCTAAAAAATAAAATTTAAGAGGACCGTTTTCTAAGTATATGCATCAGAGCCTCAGAGATCAGAACATTTTAGATTATAGGACATAGTTTTAAAAATGGTATTTATCCATTCAGTCCCTCCAGATTTTATGGTGAGCATCCACTTTGTGTCAGGCCAATGCTGACTGTAAGAGATACAGTGATGGACAGCACAGACAAGGCTTTGGTGGAGCATCAGCCCAATTTTGGGATCGGGAGAGAAACTACCAACTAGGCAAAACATGATGGCAGTACAGGTACTGTCTCTGGACTGGCTGATTTAAAATCCCAGCTTCGAGCTTACTAGCTATATGAACTTGGGCAAGATATTCAGCTTCTTAGATCTCAAAGTCTTTATCTGTAAAAAGGGTATAATGACAACATCTACCTTTATGATTGTGTGAATTAAAATACTTAGTGTAATGCATGCCAAATGAAGACTTGATGTAGGCTAATTATTAGCACCAACCCTTTCACCTCCCTTCAGTGATGACCCCATCATGGAGATTTGTGGTGACCATGAAGATGCAATCCAGTATTTTCCAATTTTAGGGAGCCTAACTGACCAAATCTTCTACTCTAAGGCTCTTTTTAATAGTACATCCAAGCTGTGCATAAGGGTGTAGGCCTATAATCCTAACACTCTGGAAGGCTGAGGCAGAATAATCACATGTTTGAGCCCAGCCTGGGTAAGTGACTTAGTGACTTAGGAGCACTCTGTCTCAAAAGAAAAAAAAAATATTAAAAAGAACTTGGGATGTATTTCAGTGTAAAGGCCCTAGGTTCAATTCCTAGTATAGCCAAAGAAAAACCAAAACAACAACAGTAACAACACCAAAAATTCAGGTGAGTGCTGATGAGTTCACTGAGCTGTGTGGGGAGATCATAGGCTTTGACCACTTTACAGAGGCCCAAGTAACTTCCACTGGGGAAGCAATCCCATTTTTCCTGCACAGTTACAGTAATTTCTTCTTGTATATAGGAAGAAACGGTTAAAAGAAGCTTGGAAAGCTATCCGATGAGGATGTCTTCAACAATTGGAGGGGAAGGACGCAAGAGGAAGCTAGGGGTGGGGCTCTGTGGCGGGGCTGAGAAAAGCATCAGGGCAGCTGAAAGCTGTGGCCCCTTCTTGCCAACGTGCATGGGCTTGCTGGGAGGTCTGTGAGCAGGGCACAGCATCTCTTTATTTGGACGTTTGTTTGACCTTTGAAATTCCATATGGATATAAACAAGTCCCTCTCAGAAACAGGCTAACACTCCTGTTTGTTGGAAGGTCATGTGGCAAAACTATTGAGAGACAAATTTCTACCGTCTTTGAAGGGAAAGAGGAAGCCTCTTGGAGCCAGCTTCATCCAAGGCCATTGCCACACCCTCCCAGGCTGCAGCGGGGTGCCCACAAAGATGCCCATCCCTCCTGACTTCCCGTCTTAACTAGGGTGTCTAATTAAGGGTGAGACTCACCTCTTCACTTTCTACTCCCACCGCCCAATTGCTGCTGTTGACTAGAGCAGCCCTGAGCCCGGACCTTCCTCTCCCACCTGCCTGTCTCTCCCTCTCTTTCCACTGCATCCCACGCCTCTCTCTGCATCAGTCCGCCCCCTCTTCCTCCTCCAGTACTGCTCCTACTCATTGATGAATATGAGCTCATTCATCCTCCGGGAGGGCGGGAAGGGTGCTTGGGCTCTGATAGCTCCCACTTGTTGTCTCCAGATCATTTGAGCTCTACCATTTTTGAAAAATAATACGTAGTTGTCAACATGAGACAGATCTACATATGGCACAATAATCATGGTATCTGATTAAATAAAAAATTTCTGAAAATATATACAGTGTATTTCTTAGGGTAACTTATATGTGGACATATATTGCAAGTTACATATAATACAAGGTATACACATGATAAGATATATCATATACAATAACTGAACATTTTTTCTACACCTGAGGTTCTATCTAGATACTATATATCGATACAGTTAACTCTGAACAAATTGTGGGTTCCAACTACAGATTGAAAATATTTGAAAAAATTGCATCTGTACTAAACACATTTGTAGACTTTTTCCTGCCATTATTCCTTAAACGATATAGTGAAACATCAATTTACATTACATATACATTGTGTTATTATACAGGTCCTAATGATAACTTCAGTGGGATGATGTACATAAGTTACACTTAAATACCTTTTTGTATAAGAGATTTGAAACTTTGTGGATTTGGGCATTTAAAGGGACTCCTGGGACCAATGCTTGCCAACGGGAAGGGACAACTGTCTGCCTATAACCTACAATAAATGACCTGGTCGGACACATTCCTTATTTCCATGCCCTTGGATCAAGGTAGGTTCCTAGGCTGTGTCAGTTTAACAAAATCACTCGTGTAAATACAAATGGGAGAGATACTGGCAGACATTTGAGGAAGAACTAGAGCGCTCCTTTATATTTTAGTTCACTCATTCATTCACTTATCCAACAAGCTATACTGGAGTTTCTGTTCTGTGTTGGGCCCTGAGCTGCAGGTGCATGGGGGAGCAGCACACAGAGGGGCACACAGACTTGGGACCACGATCTGCAGGGGGGCGTTGAGCTTGAAGAAGGAGAAGGAGCAGCCATTCTCAGAGGGCAGGGAGGAAAGGGACAAGAGAGATCGACAGGCCAGAGAGGAGGCAAGACTAATGCCCGATGGGTAATGGCTCCGTATGGAAGATGGTCATGGCAAGCCACGCTCACAGGGTCCACTGGTCTGGGATTGAGGGGGTCTATGCTGTGAGGTCTGAGATCCTGATTACATGGTCCTAAATAGCTGGAGAAGCTCAGGGACAAAGAGATGAAACAGTTGGGATTAGAATCCTGTCTACTCTTTCCAGCTGCATAACCTTGGGTCTAACCTTTCTAACCCACAGGTCCCTCCCTTGTAAAACAGGGATCTTAACAAGACTGCTCTCCCTGTGGACATGAACAGGTATGTGGCTTAGCATAATATCAGTCCTTTCTCTGGTAAGTCAGCTACTGTTTGCCATGGAACAACGTAACTGAACTGTTAGGTGGCCCCTTTGGGCTGAGTCTGCGCATTCACAAATTGAGGCTGAACTAGATGATTCCTTTTCACTCTTGTGTTCTTGGCCACTAGACATCCTGTGGTTGAAATTTGGCAGAGGATCTGACAACATTTCAGGCTGCTGTGAGGTCCTTTGCTTCCCCAGAGGCTCCACTGGTTGGTGCTAAGACCCAGGTCCTGACCTAGTGGGTCCCCCGCCCTGCCCCTGGAGACCGTGCTTTACCTCATTGATTTTAACTTCATGCCTGCCCCTTCCCCACCAGGGGAGCCCTGTAACCTAGGTGGAATTGGCAGGCTTCAGGCTTGTTTTTCAGAGGAAATAACTTTGTGACGAGACTATGCTTTTCCTCTTGTTCCTCGCATTGTCTTGTGGAGAAATGTTGAAAAAACAAAAATCAAAGTGGTTCCCAGGATCTTTGGGAAGCTTCTGGGGGGGAACAAAGGAGTTGGCTTTGAGATCAGAGATTTGGGGGCTGCCATGGGGGAGCTTCAGGCAGACAGTCCCACTGCAGGGTTCTGCTTAAGGTCTCATGCTCACATCCGTCCATGGCCTGGAGGTCCCTTCTTGAGAGCCACCCTTCAAGCAGGAGGAAGGAGTGGGGTGCAGCCAGCTGGGGGAAGAATTTGGAAGAACTGAATACTGACTCCAACCCTTTCATTCTGTTGGCTGGCATTCTCTGGACTCAGTTTCCATATTGGAAGAGCCAATCTGAAAGGATATCAGAGAACATCTTGCCCTACTCCTCCAGCTGACAGATTGAGAGATGAGTCCACCTCCTCACCCACCAGCATCTTCATTTCTGTCTTCAGTTTTCCTGATTTCAGTGCCCACTCTTTGCCTTGAAAAAAAGCTCATCATCTCCTCAAGATTCCCTCAAACCCTATCTTTGAATTTCTTCTCTGAGCTCCTGTAACAGGCAGTCACTAAGGTAGCACCTCTTGTCTCCTGTTCCCATGTTCACCAGGGGTCCCTGAGCTGAAGAAATCTCTGGTCTTTCAGTGAGCTTGTTCATCTTTGAAATTTTATACTCACTGTTTCTTCTACCTGGTGTGGTCTTCTCTTTCTTCGCAAAGTTGGAACCCCCTATGCTTTAGGTCCTAGCTCAATTGCCGCTTTTCTAGAAAGTCCTTCCAATGACCAGCCTCGCCAATGGGTCTGTCACAGTCTCTTTAATCAATTAGTGGAGTAAAAGCCCCTGTCTTATTACTTAAGGCATGGTAATAAAAACAGTAGTTTTAGAAAAATATTCTTATTTCTATTTTGGTAGAACAAACAAACAAAACACCAAGTTCTGTCGTTGAATATGGTCTTTCACCAAATGTCTTAGAATCTGCCGAGGAAGCATGCCTTTCTGGTTGTTCAGTGTTGTAACTGGCTTTCCAGAGCCACATAGCAGGGAAGTCCAACATTGTCCTATGCAAGAGAAAAGAATTAGAATCAGAACCTCTTTTCTTAGCCATCTGGACTTGGGGCAAGCAATGAGTTATTTTGTCTTAATCTACTCAGTTGTAATGAATGATAGCATTGGCTGAACATTGCAAAAATATATATCATAATATTGTATTATCTTTCTTCTAGTGTATCTCAGGGTTGATTCAGGAATGAGAGGAGAAACTGTGCTTTGTAAACCAAAGAATATGCAAAGTTGGTTGTGGTTGCTTTCCCCTCATCTTGTTATATGTCAGTGATTCAGGCTCAGGCTTTATGAGAATTTCTAAAAGGTGACATCATATCCCTTGCTATGCAGGAAGGGCATGGAACAGGGTAAGCAGAAGTGAGTGACTGTAGGTGTAATCATTTCCCCAGGAACGCCCTTAAATGCGTTCCTCTGGCTGGAGTGGCACATTGTGAGCTTGACATATTATAACACATACAACATTGTCCTCACACAAATGCTTTATAACTTCTGAAAGGGAATTAAACCTGTACTGGTGACACAATCCTGAAGGCTTAACACTTGGAGTCATGGAATTATATAATGCAAGCACTGTATGAATTCTGAGTCCATCAACCTATCGATAGTTCTTGCTTATACAGTTCCAAAGAAATAGGGAACTGGCTAAGCTCATATCATGAGTTCATGAAAGCTATATTGATAAGGACTGGCCTCTTGGGTCTAGAAAAACAGTGGGTGCTTAGAGAATTACAATTTGATTTTACAATTACACTTTACATTTCATTCAACTTCCATTTGGGAATTGTATCCAAGAGTCAAGTCTTGGCTAGAGGTGTAGCTCAGAGGTTAAAGCATTTGCCTATCAAGTTCAAGGCCCTGAGTTTAGTTCCCCAGCACCACATAAACTGGGTCTGATGGCATCCACCTCTAATCTCAGCACTTGGAAGACTGAGGCAGGAGGTTTGCTCTGTGTTTGAGGCCAGCCTGGGCTACATAGTGAATTCAGGACTTGCCTGTACTACAGAGGGAGACCCTCTCTCCCCCATATATGCACACACACACACAAAAGAAAGCCAACTCTTCCCTCTAAAGTGGAATAATCACAGCAGTGAACAGAAGAAATTTCCTTACAGCACTTGTTATATGAAAAGAACTAGAAACAGTTTATGTTACAATCCACAAAGAGATGAACTATAGCATCTCATACCAAAGAATATTACACAGCAATTAGAAAAATGAGACAGGTGTTTCTATAGTACCTGGACAGCCATTCGAGAGTGATTGGTGAGCAAGAGCAAGTCACAGAATCGTTGTGTACAATATGCAGCAATGTATTAAAAGAAACCTATTCGAGTCACACTATACTTTCTAGGAGTACACACATGTGCTTATTAAGGTATTTAAAAAAAGCTCAGGCTGATAATAACAGTATTTAGTTCCAGATGAGAAAGAGGTGGGGGAGTGACAAGGTAACTAAGGTTGGAGGAGAGACTCTAAGGGCACATTAGCTGAAGGGACTATATTTTATTTTATTCCTTTTTTAACAAGGAAAATGTTCTCATGAGCTTCCATGTAATTAAAAATTAATAGTAATGATAAAAATTGGCCTTAGACTTACTAGCCCTTCCTCAGGCTGGCAGAGCTGCCTTATGACTGAAGGGGAAAGAGGGGCTTCTCCTCATCACCGTGCTGTGTGAACGCTCAATTCCCATGGCCCTTGGAGGCTGGTCTCTTGCCAGGCCCTGAGTGTGAGCATGGTATGGCCAGGGTGTGATGTGGGCCTTCTGAGCTGACCTGTGACTCAGCGTGTGGTCTCTGTGATGGGCGGGCCTGCATGGAGCAGACCCAAAAGCTGTGAGCCTGGAAGCTCCAGTTTTCATCCCAGCCCTGTTTCTACCTTCCAGGTCAGAGGGCTCCGGGGGCAGTTTGCAGCCCAAGCATGCCCTCTGCCTACGGCTCTGCTCTCCTCCCGATGCCTCCCCTCGCTTGTTTACTTGCTCGGTCAGTCTGGGGCCCCTTTGGCTTCACGCTGCCTTCCAGCTGGTCCGTGACGCTGATGCTCGAGCTGTTTTCCTTCTCACTTTGGTCTCACCCCCCTGTATTCCCCGACTGGCTCCTTCCCCTCTGCCTGGTCTCATGTCTGGGGAGGGTCACCTCCTGGAGAGGTCTTCCAACTCAACCTTCTCCTATCTGTCCCTCTGCGTCACAATGCACTGTTTTACTTCCCTTAAAGCACAGGACACTCTCTGGAGTTGTGCTGATTAATTTATTTTGCACTTGTTTGTTGACTGTGTTGCCCATGGAACACAAGTGCAGAAGGACCCAGGCGGTCTTCTGTCCTCTTCTGTCCTCTGAACCAGGAATAGTGCCTGATGGATGGTAAATGTTTAGCAAATGCTGCTTGAATGAATAAGTGAACCTTAAGGTGCAGTAAGAAGAGTGCGCTTGGAGAGGAAGAACTCTGTATTTCCTCCTACGCCTGTAGGTTAGCAGTGGAATCTCCGTGTCAGGGAGGATTAGCTGAAGGGACAGCCCATGGCTCCTCTTGCCAGGTTGGCCACTACAGGCCGGACAGGCGGGACCTGTTGCTTAATCCCAAGGTGCTTCAGTTTGCTCGTCTAGAAGATGAAGGGATTGGATTAGACAAGTTGCTTCTTTTTAGCTCCAAGCCCTTACTAGGCTATAAAACATAAATGGTCTGGGTCCACGTGCTCCAATCAAGAAGTATGCTTAAACTTGCTTTCTTGAATACTGCATGAATACCAGTTTGGGTTTTTAAAAACCATTTTCCCCCTTCCTTGTAGAGAACAGAACGTGTAGTGTGTGGCAGTCTAGTCTCCGTGCACTGTTACATGGAGACCTTTATGCAAAAATTCATTATTGAATCAAAGCCTGTGATTTTCTTTACTCTGTTCTTTCTTTGCTCTCCAAATAATTTTTAGCCTTGACACTTTTATTAGTGTCTTTCAGCCTTGTAACCGAACAAAAAGCTGGACAGCTAGTCTTTGGGGCTGCGTTCTGACTCTGAACGTGGGTGTGCGGGAGAACACAGAGTATTTCTTCTTAAGCCCCTTATTCAGGCACATGGCACAGAGACTGAGAAGGGGCAGCTCTTGACTCTCACCTAGCAGGAGGAGCTGGGTCAGCTTGGTCTCTGGGGGCAGGTTCTGATTTCAGTACTGCATCTCCACCACCGACCTGAGCCCTGAAGGCCAAGAGCATAATAGAGCCATCTTTTTTACTGAGAGCTTGCTGTGTGCCGGACGCTGTGCAAAGGGCTCTGCATACATTATTTCATTTAATTTTAATTCTTCTGACAGCTCTATGAGATAGGAATTATTATCTCTTCATTTCTCCAATGAAGAGACTGAGGCTCAGAGAGAGTAAATCAAGTGTCTCAGCTCCTGCAGTGGTGGAGTTCAGATTTGAACCCAGGCTATCTGATGAAAGAGCTGTTCTTCTTACTATACTGGTACGTGGAGTGCAAGTGGTTTTGCCAGGAAGAGACACAGCTATTAATAGTAACAGGAACCTTGAACATCCAAGCTCTAATCAACATTTCAAGTACAGAGTTCAACATCATATTTAAAAAGAATTATGTTCAGTGCTTATAATCCCAGCACTCTGGGAGGCGAAGGCAGGAGGATCACAAGATCACAAGTTTGAACATGGCTTGGGTAATTTAGCTACACAGCTAGAACCTGTCTCAAAAAAATTTTAAAAACATCTGAGTATATAGCTCAGTGAAAACGCCCTAGGTTCTGTTCTCTCAGAGAGGGAGAGAGGGAGAGAGAGAGAGAGAGAGAGAGAGAGAGAGAGAGAGAGAGAGAGAGAGAGGTTATAAGTTAAGCACCATTTATTTTTTTCAGTGATTATATGAACACTTAATATGTGCCAGAAAAATGCATATGCCTTGTGCCCCATGACAGTTCTTACCTGGGACTTACAGTTGTTTGATGTTTGAGGAAATTAAAGCCAAGAGATTTTGAATAATGTGTTAAATTCTATTTAGCTTTTCAGAGGTCCAAATGGCACTTAAACCCAGTCACTGAGCCACCTACCCATTAAAATTTCCTGCCACATAGAAAGCAAGACCTGTATGGTTTCCATTTGGAATGGCTTCTTGTAATATTTTTCTAACCGCTGATTTGTGGAAATGTTTTTTTTTTAAACTCATTCAATAAGTCTGAGTATGAGTCTGAGTATTCAGAATGCATATGAGTTGGATAGGACACAGCAGGATTTCTCTACAGTGCTGCTACAGATATTTGAAGCAGGATGGTTCCTTGTTCAGGGCACTGTCCTTTGCATTGTGGGAATCTTGAGAGCATCCTTGGCTTCACTACCCACTAGAGGCTAATAGCTATCAATGTTGTGACAACCAGAAGTCTACAGATATTGCCAAACGTCACAAGAAAGCAAAGTCTTTCCTGATTTGGAACTGCTGGAATAAAGCGAAGAAAACAAGGCAAAAGCACTCATAAGAAAACCCTTCTCTGCTCTAAACCAACTGTAGTGCTCCCAAAGGTTCAATTAGTTAAAATAACCCTTGGAAGGACTTAGGAACCTGGAGCTATAGAATCATTATATCAATAGTTCATTTAGCTGAGTGGGAAGTTGGGGGATAGTCTTGGCTAAGGGGCCAAGTGTGAACAATATGTGCCTTTATGGGTTACCTTCAATGGGGAAAAATGTTCAACACAGTAGAAGGCAAGGAATGAAGATGGCTACAGTTCCACTGCCTCCGTCTCACGCTAACATGGGACCTCCATCTATGGAGAGAGATGGCAGAGACCGGAGGCTGCTATAGGCAGTGCCCTCGCTACTCAGAGTGAGCTCCGTGAACCAGCTGCCACGTGTGTCACACAGAAACTTACTAGAAAATGAGGAAACGTAGGTCTGCCTGAATCCTTATGGATTCAGACTCTGCAGTTTAGTAAGATACCTATGTAGTATGTTTGTACTTTAAAGTTTGAGATAGAGTAGTCTATGTTATTAAAATGCATTTTAAGAACTGAGAAGCCAATAATATTCTACTTGTTCTCTCTCACTTTTGTTGATCTTGGATGTAAGTGTGTGGATAAGTTTGTCTCACTGGCTTGGGTGACCTCTATAAAAACTTGGTTCTGGACATTGTTTTTAAGCAGAGGACCACACTTTGTGGAATACACATGGACAAGTGCCGCTGAAACTGGCTGTGTTTTGCTGTTGTTTTTGAGATAGGGTCTCGCTCTGTAGTGCAGGCTAGTCCTGAACTCACTTGTAGCCTTGGCTGACTTTGAACTTACTCAGTCCTCCTGCCGCAGCCTGTCCCGTGCTAGGATTATAGGCGTCTGCCACCATGCCTGGCTAATTTTCATTTGGTCCTGAGGAATCAACCCCAGGGCCTTGCACATGTGAAGCAAGCACTCTAACGTCTGAGCTGTGCCGGCAGCCTGGCTGCACCTCCTTCACTTCACACACTTGGACAGAGTCAGGAGTGCCCCAAATCTGGTTCGGGAGTAAGGGTTGTCTTGTGCTGAGTTGTATTGTGTGTATGTTTCTGATTCACGGTAATAAATTTTACACGATGATTCCTTTTCCTGGAATGTATGTGAAACCCTCTCTGTAAGTCATTAGGATTAAGGCTTTGTAAAATTGACCCAGCTTTTCTGAGTCAGTGTGTCCCTCACTTACACCAGAGTAGAACATTTGCTTTGTAGTTGTGGTGCAGGGGTGTAGTAAGTCATGAACTTGGAGTGGCCTCATGAGGAGGACCTTCTGTACAATGGTGGGCAGTTGTCTGTGATCACAGTAGTGTAAAGATACCAAGAAGGCTAGGACAGATCATTCCCACTGTGGCCTAATTGTCCTGCTCATGCTGCCCCCTGCTGGCTATGGCTTTTAATTAACTTCAGGGGCTGGAGGAATAGCATAGTGGTTAAAGCACTTGCCCAATAAGCTCAAGGCCCTGAATTCAATTCTCCAGCACAATCTAAGCAAGGTGTAGTGGCACATCCTTGTAATCCCAGCCCTCGAAAGGCTGAGGCAGGACAATTGCTGTGAATTGAGGTCAGCTTGGGCTATATAATGAGTTCAAGACCAGCCTGGACTACAGAGCAAAACTGTCATTAAAAAAAAAAAATTCTACAGGCTCAATTAACTTAAGTGTGGATCAGAAGAAGAACTCTGGCACTGAAAACTTCTGAATTCTATTGTACCCTGTCCTTCATCTTTGTAAAAGGAACCCCTGGAGCAAAGTTTGCCAATATTTGCATTAATCAGAATCACCGGCAAAGCAGAGAAAATATTTTCAGGGACTGTACCTGCAGAGATTCTGATTCACAAGGTAGCAGAAGGACTAGGAATCTGCATTTTGATAAATGTGTTCAAGTGGGTTGGAAGTATATCTAGTTTTAGAAACATTGGTCCATGCATATTTCTCAAAGTGTGGTTCAAAGACCATCTCCTGACAATCTCATGGGTTTGAAACACAATTGAAAGACACTGAGTGAAACAAGGAAGGTACCAGTGGCCTCAGACTGTGTGTTAGATACCACAAACTTGGTCCTTAGCTGCAGATCTGGGCATGCCACTTTCAGAGGGATTTAGCAAATATCTTCCAAGGAGCAAGACCAGAGTGATGTGGGAACTCAATTCTGTGTCAGGTAGGAAGAGGGGAAGGGACTGGAGGGCAAATGTTTGCTTTGTTTAGGGTCACTAAACAAAGTGGAAGTTTCTCACTAAAAACTCCCAGGGAAAGAGCGAGACAGACATCTATATTTTTCTTGTCATTAAAATGCATTCATTAGACTATGAAGTAAAATATGCTGACAAAAAGAATTGAGGATATAATCTCATTTTCTTTTTCTTTCTTTCTTTCTTTTTAACTTTTTGTTGCTAAGGTAGGTAGCTTACAAGACTCAAGTCTATGGAAAGCCAAACAGTTCAGTAGCAAGAGGAGAGAAATGCAGCCAGTCCACTCATGGTCTGAGGTAACTGAAAAGAGTCTTTCTGACTTTCTCCAAGGACAGGCAGATCTGGTTTTACCTGGATGTGTTTCCGTGTTGGCTTTCTGGCTGGGACCAAGATTTTATCTCTGCCAGGCTCATCCTGCCCTCCTCCCTGCGTGTTCCAGATGCATAGGCAGCTCCTGAAACCAGCAGTAGGGAAAATGTTTACACACACACACATTCGTGTGTGTGCATGTGCACAAATTTGGCACAATTAATAAGACACAAGAACCTGTAAACATCTCTTGTAATCCCCACGTTTATTTTATGAGAGAAGATTTTTTATTGTCTTTGTTTAAATGTGTGTGCATTTGGATATATCATGTGATATATGTGCAATGTTTCTACCAAAGAGTGTATGTGTGTAAAGGACTACAACTTGAAACTGACAGAGCTAGGGTGTTTGGATGAAGGATTTTGACTTCAAATGCAATGACCCAATTTACTACAGTATTAAGAGCACCCTGAATAGCGGGCAAGATTTTCACCACCCTATGGCCAGTAGTTCATCTTGGCCATTTTTTTTTTTTTGTGCAAACCAGAAGAGAGGTTCAAGGTCAAGGTGGGAGTCAAGTTGGAAGGAGGTGATCATCTGTGGAGTCTCTGCTTGCTCTCTATCACCTGCTCTTGGTTAGTCTGCGTGGGGCATTGGTGCACCTTCAAGAAGTAAGAATGGGGAGGAATATTCTAAATGATTAGCTCTCTACAGAGATCTTGGGCTGGAAGGAGACACATGACCAAGGGTAGAGTAGGATGGAGACTGTATCTGCAGTGATGACTTTCATGGAGGACAATGGAGACATTTTCATGAGATCAGCCCACAGAGCCCCTATGGTGGTGCTCTGCATGGGTCTGTGGGAGACCCTGGGGTGTGTGGAATCTTTAGTTATTGAAGTGTGCTTGTTGCAGAAAATATCTCATCATTTGACTTTCTTTCTCAGACACTGTGAACCTCGTGCTTGAGATGGGGCACTGGCATCTTGCTGCTGGGATGCAGTGGCCTAGAAGAAGCCGCCTGGCCTCCTACCCATGGCTCCAAGGCAAGACCATGGCTGCAGTATGTGGGCAAGCAAAGCTGCTCCTTTCACGGTGACTTCTCTGAACACAGAGGAGGGGCACAGCACCAGAGAGGGCAGGGCGGGGTGTAGACACAGAGCCCAAGCGCACACCTCCGTGGTCCACTCAGGCACACTCAGGAGTGTGCCCATGAGCCCCTTTCATCTTTGGCTGTTGGACATGAATTTCTCTTTCTCTCCTTTCATCTATCAACTTCTTATTTTATTATTTACTTCTGTATTTATGCATCTGTAATGACATGTTCACAAATTGCTGTTGAAAAACTTTAGATATTACAGAACACTTAAAAATATTGTTTCTTTTTCTTACCTCCCTCCCCCACTTCTTCCTTACCCACTAGTGATGGGCTGAGTATGGCCTGCTGAGTGTGGCCTGATGTACTCAGAGGACACTTGAGGAGGGCATGAGTGCATTGGCATGGTGGGGATGCTGCATCTAAGACACACACACACACACACACACACACACACACACACACACTGGTTGAGTTGTTTTTCATAAACAGGATCATACTGTATGCATTGCATTGCAGTTTCTTTTTTCTTTTCTTTTCCCACTTTTACATAATATTATGTCTTAGGATTCTTCCCCTGACTCTGTGGTGACCTACTTCTTTTTAACTCCTAAATAATCTCTCCATACTCACAGAATCCTGCTTGCTTCCATCTCTTACTATTTCTGGCAGTGCTTCTGTCACCCCTTGCATGGCTTCTTGGTGCCCAGGTGTGAGTGCCCCATCTGAGTCATGGGCTGGAAGGGCCCCTCTGTCCTATCCCATGTGCTGGATCAAATTCCCAAACCTCAATTTTTCAGAAAGATCAGCTGAACTGAGGAGACATTCCTCTGCCTGGGAGTGGCAGGGAGCGCCAGTCCTGGTGTGGGTCGTGGACTTGACACATCCACACTCCTATCTCTGATTGCTTACTAGGGAAACTGATTTGAAGCAAGAAACTGATTAGAGTCAGCTTATTGTGTGGAAACACTCAGAACTCAGAGTCCTGAGGCTTGAGCTCTAATATGGATAGGGCTTTGTTACACAAATTGCTTCAATATAATGTATTGAAGAAATGATTAGTTCATATACCTCAATTTCTCTGTCTTTAGGTGGGTTTGGAGGAGGAGAAAGAGGAGGAAGGGAGAGGTGAACGCACTATTGTTTAAGGACACTTCCAATACTAACCTTCTAGGGTGTGTCCAGGCTCACGGTGGGAGCTAAGAACTTTGAGGAGTGATGTTTTGGAAAGAGCATCCATCTCTTCTTGGCAAGGCCAGAGCCAGCAGCTTGGTGACCTTTGCTCTGGTCCACAGCCCCACCTCCCTTCCCAGAGCTGCTGTTGGTTTCTCAGCTGAGGTCGGGGAAGGCACTTGTCATTTCCCTTCAGATGGGAGGCTGGCTGCCACCTGGCCTGTGGCTTAGTAGAATGCATTGCTACCAGAGGCCGGGCCGCACCCCAGACATCTGGCTGGGTCTTTCTAACAGAGCAGTAAAGCAGAGTGGGTATGTCACACTGCTCAGGTCCCAGGACTGACTCTGCTCTACCCTGGTAGCTGAATAAGGTGACCACAGCATTGTCTCCTAGTTTCTCATCTCTAAACGGGGGATCTTGTTAGTGTAGCTCTCACGGGTTATCATGTTATTTTTTTACTGATTGTGGAGTGTTCAATAAGGGATTCCATTATTAATGTTCAGAACAGAAAATAGCTCCTAGGCCAAGCAGGTGGTCAGTAAATATGTGATGAGTGCATGACAAATGCAAGAGTGAACTAGAGGACCAGGACCAAATTCCAGTTCTATTTCTGCCTCTGATGTCCTTTAAGACCAGGCCTGTACCTCCCCGCTCTCTGACCTCCCCAAGCATGACTCCAATTTCTTGTTCTAGTAACTTTTCTTAATGGTTAGTGCTCTGTTTGGAACACTTTTCCTACTTATTTCTGTTGTCAAACTCCACTGCTTACAATACCAGTTACATCTACCTTCTCCAAGAAGCCTTGTTTTCCCCGTTTGGAAGTGCTAGCTACCTTCTCATATTTTCAGCACATCTTTCTGTTGGCAATCCCCATATGCATATTTTCAGTCCATAGCTTTCTTATGAACACCACGCTGTCTGTCTGATAACTCCAGGTCGACATCTCATGGACTGGAACTTAACATGTCCACACCCACCCTCCAACTCAGCCAAGCCAGTTCCCTTGCCGGCGGTGGCATCCTAGTTACAGGTGGCTTCATCTTCCCAGGTACTCAGGCCAAAACATTTGGAATCATCTCAGATGCTTCTGTGGTTCTCACATCCTGTGTTAGTCCTGTTGCATCTACCTTGGTAAATCCTGGATCAGAATGCTTCTCACCACCTCTGCGGCTACCACCAGGGTTGGAACCAGAGCCAGTGGTCTCCACCCTGCCCTTTCCCACCCGGTTTCTTCTCACAGAGCAGCTGGATTGATTCCTTATATAACACGGAATCTGTCTTCAGCTAAAATCCTGCAGTAGTTCATATGTCAAAATTAAAGCCAGTGCCTGGACCTGGCCATCCAGGCCTTCCAAGCTATGTACCTCTCTGACTTCGGCCCCGTCTTGGACAGTTTCGCTTTGTTCTTCTAGATTCACAGCGCCTTGTCTTTACCTCGCTCTCTTCCCGGCAGACTGGCCATTGGAGCCTTCAGGCATGCTCTGCTGAGGTTGCGTCAGCCAGGAGCGTGCGTGATGACTGCTGTGGAGGCCGGCACATGTGTCCTCTGATGTCTTCCTGCCATGCTTGATCACAGCCGCGCTGGGGTCCTTTACCAAGAGCCACATCTCCTATGCTGAGGGCCCCTGTCAGCGCCCTCTCCTCCAGCCAGCAGTCTCCAAGGTCCAGGAATCTTGCTCTCCGCTGGCCCCTTCTGGCCCCTTCCGGGCTGGCAGTGCGCACAGCGTCCAGTTAGCGGAGGCTCTCAGGTCCTGATCTTGCAGGTTTACCTTAGCTCTACCCACAGTTTTGTGAAGTTTCTGCGTTTCATATTCTCCATTTCTTTTTTTTTTAGCCCTTTGTTTCCTGCTCAGCTCTGGTCAACCTGTAATACTCTCCACTCTGACGCGCTGAGCATTCGTCTTTCTTGGGTTCTTTGGGCAAAAACTCTCCTTTCCCAGGTATATCCATCTTCCGGATGTCTGTAGTTCTCTAATATCCTTACGCCTCGTCTCAGTTTTCAGTTTCTCAGTGACTTCTGAACTAATAAACTTGTAGTACTTCTACCCTGGTAGTTCCATTAAAAAAACTAATAGTAACACCGCCTTGTAACTTAGCACATTATTTACTTGTGATTGTCGCTGTTTATCCTCTCAGCAGACTACAAGGGCAGGTATTTTGTCTGCTCATTCACTGATGAATTCATATGACCTAGAATAATTCTTGGCAGGTGGTAAGCAATCAGTGTGTGCTCACTAAATACATGAGCAAAAATTGGAAGATATCCCATGTATTTCCTTAACTTTTATATCTCAGTGGATATAACCACATTTTCTCTTGACGTGTAGAACTCATGTGCCTATCTCTTTGCCTCAGCTAGACTTGTAAGATCTCCACGGTGGGAAGAATCAGTGTTTATAGCTAAGATTGAAAGTAGAAGCTGTCAGCCTAGTGTTGGCCAGCAGGAGAGTTTGTTTCCCTTAAAGGATGGGCCCACATATCATTTTAAATGTTATTCTGAGTTACCTTTTTGATATTAAAAATGAGATATTTCTAGTTTTTATGCTAGATCAGAAGGTCTGGCCATATTTTATGTAAATTTTCTCTTTCTCTAACTTCTGAGCAGGGCCTTATTCCTTAGATTGGACCTAACCACTCTTTGCATCAGGGTAGTGGCTCTTCCTCTTTTCTCTCTTACTTCCCTAGAGCTGGTATCATTCTGCCAGTTCTGCTATTCTTACCTGCTTGGTCTTTACAGACATAGGAGTTTGCAAAACCTGGTAGTCTAACATATACCATGGAAGCAATAAATTTTTGAGAATGAAGATGCAAAACTGATGGTAGAGAAATACAGGTTGGATTTCTATTTCTACTCATTCCTCTTGAATGTCTATAACTACTTGTTCTAACAACTCATTCTCAAATAATGAGTGGATTTGTCTACTTCTTTTTCAGCTAATTCAGCTTTATCTTATGTATTCTCCAACACTACAATTGAATACGTACAGGATTGTACATTTCCTGAAGATCTTAAGGACACTGAAAGATACATCAACTGTCTTATGCATGAACACCTGGAGGATGCTGTCAACTAACTTGACTTAATGTGCATAGGACAGTTTATATAATAGCAGAAAATTTATTCTTTTCGAGAGAAGAAACTTCATGAAAGATTCATCAAGACGAATCATGTTCTGAGCCATACAATTAATCTCTAGGAGTTTATAAGGATAAAATAATACAAAGCATGTTCTCTGTTATATTAATAGAGTAATTTAGGGATGAATGACAAAAATATATAGGAGAAAATTCTATACACAGAAACTCTAATTAGAAGTTTAAAAAAACTCATACTTCTAAATAGCTTATGGAAGTATATATATATATATAGAAAATTCTAAATGAAATTCATGTTAAATGAATACAAATATAACATAAAAGTGTATGTTGTGATTTTCCAAAGTGTATGAGCTTGATATAGCCCAAGAAATGCTTAGGGGAAAATACATACATTAATTACTTATAAAAGAAGAAAAATCTCAAAGTGATGATTTTAGCTTCCATTATAAGAAGTTACAAAAAAGGATCAAACAAGGGCAAAAGGACAGAAAGAAAGATCAGAGGGGAAATGAATGAAATAGAAACAGAAAAGTAATAAAAAACCAGTTCAACTATAATGTACAAGCTTCTACCCGGTCTGATTAAGAAGAAAGTAGAGATGAAACCAAACAAGGAAGGTTCACCCCGGAGTCTACAGGAATTATAAAGACAAGAATGGATGTTACAAATAAATTTGTGCCAAAAAGTTTGAGAACATTAATTTGCCTAAACGCCATACAGTGCTATGTCTATTGGAAAAGTTAAATTTGTAGTTAAAGCCTTTCCAACAAAGGATATTCCTGCTTTGTAAGCCTTTAGAGGTGAATGTTACCAAACACTTAAGAAAGAAGAACAATTTCACAATTTTCTGCAAAGCCTACGAGAGTGGCGTATTTCCAGACCCATTTATGTGAGACCAATATTAACGTGCTACCAAAACCAGACAATGACAATACGGTGTTACAAAGACTTGAAATCCATAGCCCAGATATCCTTCATGGATAGAGAAGCAAATACGGGCAAATCAAATTTAGCAATATGTGAAAAAGATAGCACCAAGTAGGATTATCTTACAAATCCAAGGTTGGTTTTACATTTGAAAATCAACCAGTGTAACTCATTAAATCAACAGATAAGAAACAGATATTATGATTATTTTGTGAAATACAGAAAGGCATTTACCAAGAGTAAATGTCTATTCACAATAAAACCTTTCAGGAGACTAGGAGTTATGGGGAGCTCTCCAAACCTAATAAAAGTCTGCTATCACTATAGCAGAGATATGTAGCCCATATTATCCTTAATGTCAAAAGTCTGGGTGCTTTATCCGAAGATCAGAAACACGGTACTGATTTCCACTTTCGTTACTGCTCTTCAAAATTATAATGAAGAATAAGAAATAAATGTCATGAAGATTGGAGAGAAAAAAATAGTCTTTATTTACATTCTAAAACATCTACATTACTACTTGCAAACCATTCAAAATATGAAGTACAAAGAAATGAGTTTAATAAAACATTCACATTCTATATGCTGGTGAGACACAAAACAGCAAAGAAAGAAACGGGATAAGACTTAAAGCACTTAAGCACAGTGCGCTCAGGACTTGGAAGACTAGATAGTGTCATGAGGTCTTTTTTCCTCACAATGACCTGGAGTCAGTGCAATCCCATGCAAATATCAGTATCTGCGTGTGAACAGTATTGTGCTGTGTCAGTCCTGACTGCCTGGTTAGGCTGGCTCTGGGCTATCCTCAGCGCTGGAGTGGTTCTCCCAGAATTTAAACAGAATCAGGCTGATGACCTCCTTAAAATGTTCCTAAGGCATTTAGGGAACTTTGAAGTTCAGTCTCCAAAGAGCTGAAACACAGGCGACTCACGACCTTCAGGTTCCTCCTCCCCAAGGCAAGTTTTAGGCTTGTTCAGGAAGCTTCCCTTTTGTGTCAGATCTAATTGAGAATGAAGTGGCAATTTTGTTCCTATAATCTCCATTCTGGATGAGGCTTCCAGAGTCAATACAAGAACATGATCCCCCCCCCCCTTTCTTTCTTTCTTTCTTTCTCTCTTTCTTTCTTTCTTTCTTTCTTTCTTTTTTTCTTTTCTTTCTTTCTTTGACACAGGATCTTGCCCTGTAGTTCAGGCTAGTCCTGAACTCACTATGTAGCCCAGGCTGACCTTGACCCCAGCAGTCCTTCTGCCTCAGCCTCCCAAGCCTTACTTTCTTGAGGACACTTAAACTTGACTATCTCTGACAAGCTCCTTCTGTGTTCGCTAAGTGTCCTCTGCTAACTTAGCAGTAGTACCGTCTTCCTGTGCTATGTTATCAATTGTCCTCTTTTCTTTATTGTCATATCAGGGACACAGGAAAGAATGCATGATCCTGCCAGGGGGCCCAAAGCACAGATTCAACATTCCTAGTCCAAGTCAACCATCTGGAGTGCTCCCATATTTGAAACTTTTTCATCAGAGACACGAAAAGTTCTGGATTTTGTTTCATCTTGAATATGCAGACCAGGAATACTCAACAGATGAAGTCTATGCAAATATTCCAAGGTCTGAAAAACTTCAAAATCTGGAATATTATGTTCCTAAGCATTTTAGATAAGTGCTGCTCAATCTGCTCTGAGAATCTGTGATCATGTTGTCTTATCCCATAGTGTCTCTTATGGTCTAGATCACATTAGATTTGATAGCCTCATCATAGATAATTCACGCTTGAAGCTAGAGGGTACCTAAAACCCTGAAGTGTTTCTCATATTTGTGTTACTTTTAGCCATTTTTCCTACATGCGCTTGTATCATTTTATTTTTATAATACATTGACTTCATTTGTTTTTAGAAAATCTTGTAACATTTCTTTCAGGATTTTTGAGACAATGTGAGTGAGTTCTAATTGTTTCTGTTCATAGCCTCTAATCCCTCCTCCGCCCCCCACCACCAGTAACTCTGATCAGTGGTGTCTGGGAGCCCTCACTAAGTTCCCTCATCAGTACTTGTCACTTTGCTTTCTCTGTGGTCCCATAGCTTAATGTGAGCTACTTTCATCTAGAAGTGGAATTCTCACCTTAGCTGGTCCTACACTTTTTATTGACCCCTACGGCTTTTCATCTTTTTCCTCATCCACTCGTATTCTTTTGCCCAAAACCTTACAAAATTTCTACTACTCATAATGCCTATGTGGTCTACCAGCTCCCTCCATACATTTCTTATCCATTCTATTAATATTTCTAAGTGTCAACTATGTCCTGGACATAGATGTAGGAGATATACTTATGAGCTAAAAAGTCACCATTCTGTGTCCTGGTACCATGAACGCTCTCACTGGGGAAGACCGTGTGCTGTGCTCCTTGGCCTTTGGTTCCTTCCACAATGGTATCCTGCCTCGTCACCAGGCCCCTGTGGGATGTGCTAGTTACTTTCTCTGAATTGCTTTCCCTGCCATCTGTGTCTGTGTAACTCCTATGTCTTTCGGGGACTAGATCAAGAGTCCCTTCCATAAAGAGCTGTCTTCCTTCAATTTCCCTTTTGGATGGACGTCCTGCCTCACAGAGCTTTTATGGCACTGATTTTACTGTCACTGGCCCTCCCTGTACAGGCATCTTTGTGCCCATCTGACCTCTAACTCCCTAGTGGATTATCAGGGATTCTGTTTCCACTGCGCAGCCTCAGTGTCCAGCACAAACTCAATTCTCATTCAATATCACTTAAAAGAATGAACTTGTGGCCTCATCCAAGATTAAATTCAATTTTGGTTTGGAAAATGATAAGAGCCGAGACTAAGAACTTAGCAGAAAATGCCAGTAAGGAAGAATTAAAAATTTACTAGTGGTCTATGAGTTAGTCATCAACCTGTCTTGCTTTGTTTGTAGCCAATCTGTATATTTTCTGTCGTATTTGTGAGACCTCAGGGGAGAGTGTTTTGAAGTTTAGCACTCTTTGTTAGCTGCGTTCTCCTGTGCTGCTGCCTAACCAAAAAACAAATGAGGTTAGCTCTGAGTGAGGAGCTTCGGTGTGTATCAATAACCTTAAGTGTATTTGGCTCTGCAGCCCCTCAACTGCGAAGTGCCAGGCAACATCAGGTGATTTCCCGGATTCCTTCTCATCAGGACTTTGGAAGCCAGCAGCGAGGAGCTTGCACACTCACTAGCGCTTATTGTGGAGGAGGAACTGGCTCATTGATGCTGTGAGGTGTGGCGCCCACAGCTCCGGTGCTGTCAGATAGCCAAGGGAGATGTCTTCACACAGGGCAGGGTGGGGATCACTGTCCAGGGCCTGGCAGGGGAGCCCCTGTGGGCCACGCCCATCAGGGATGGAGCAAGACCAGCAGCCTGCATCGAAGCACTCTGCAGAGAGGAGTGCTGCTCCAGGGGAGGCCTGGTGGCATGAGCTCCGAGCCCCCTCTGAGCTCCGCAGGTTGGGCTGCCCTTCCTGTACTCCTGCCTCTGCCTTTCTGATGCAACCCAGATGATCAAAGGTTGCATTGTGCACCCAGCCAGGCCTGGCATCCCTCATGTCTCAAAGGGACATTGTTAGAAAGGTGTCTCTCCCGGTATTATTTTGGATCCCGTTCCTTGGCCTTTAGCCCTGCAACGGTGGTGTTGACTTAGATGGTGTCCAGGGGAGCAGAATCAGTCTGAGGCCCAGATAAATTTTTCTGATACTTTGAAAGAAACAGTTCTTTGGTTTCAGTGACCTTCTCTATTTTTTGTTTCATTTCTATTTGATTTCTGCTGTTTATTTTTTTATTCCTTCCCCGTACTTTTGGCTTTGCTCTGATTAGATCATCTCTTTGAGATTTCTTTTTTAACATCAGTGTTTCATACTACAGAGTTCCTTTAAGCACCATGCTTGTTGCATCACACTAATTTGATATATTTTGATTTCGCCCCATTCAACTGTTTTCAGATATCCCCCCACCCCTTGAATTGTTCAGGTATATTTTGTTAAATTTTGGGAAATTTCCAGATATATCTCTTTTATTGATATCTATTTTAATTGCGTGGTGGTTAGAGACTTTGCATGACTTCAAACCTTTTACATTCATTGACACATTTTATTCTGTCCTAGAATACACTTGATTTTAAATGACTGTTCCATGTGCACTTGAAGAGTGTCTCTTCTGCTGTTTTTTGGTGAAGTACTTTATGGAACCCAATTAGGTCACATAGTTCAAGTTTCTGTCTCCTTACTGATTTCTTTTATATACATGCCTTATTAATTATTGAGAAGAAGTGTTGAAGTATCTGAATTTTTAAAAAAGTTCTTCCGCTTCTCTTACTGCTTTGTGTATTTTAAGCATATTAAGGTATGCAAGAAATATGATCATAGGACACACTCAAAGGCCAAATGTGGACATCAACAGCCTGAACAAAACAGAGGAGAACAGAACATAACAGGGGTGTTTCCTCTTAGAGGTAAGTCTAGATACAGACAGATATCAATATGAATAAGTATTGGTCTGAAGTACCTTAACAGCTGTAACTTAATGACTGTTGTGGAAAACAGCAGGAGGTTTAAAATATTAAAAATAGAACCTGAGCATGGTGGTACTGACCTGTAATTCCAGCACTCTGGGAGGCTGACGCAGGAGAACTGCAAGTTTGAGCTCAACTTAGCAACTTAGCAAGACACTGACTCAAAACAAAATAAAATAAAAGAACATGGGGGCAGGTATAGTTCAGTGAAAATGCCCTGGTACAACCCTCAGTACTAAAAAAATAAAAATACATAAAAATGTACCCACACTATGATTCAGCACCCCCATTACCCCATAAAAGAAATGACATCAGCAAGTTTGAGAGACATCAACATTTCCATGTTCAGCATATCACCACTCACGATGGCCAAGATACGGAGTTAGCCCAAGTGTCCATCTGTGGATGAATGGTACACATGCACAATAGAATTCTCTTAAGCCACACAAGAGAACAAAATCCGTCATTTGTGACAATGTGGATGGATCTGGAGATCACTGTGTTATGTGAAATCAACCAGCCACACAAAGACCAGTGCTGCATGTCTCATTCATACACGAAACCCCACAGAAGCTGATCTAGTAAGACTTGAGAGTAGCATGGTGGCTACTGAGGCTGACAGGAAGAGGGGCGTGGGGAGGCTGGTCAGTGAGTGCTGTGTCGCAGTTCGATTAAGAGTAAGAAGTTCTGGCATGCCACCATGTGTCAGGTGATTACGGATAGTGTTGTTTGCACCTGAAGGAAGCTGGAAGAAAGTACTTTGGAAATCTTACCATACAGAAATGATAAATGTAGGAAAAGAGAGACCTATTTATCCTAATTTAAACATATTTCTTTAATTAAAAGCTACAAATTATTAAAACATGGTTTTAAATTGTGTGTGTGTGCTTTTTTTTTGAGACAGCATTTTGCTCTATAATCAAGAGTGGTCCTGAACTCCAGTGTAGTCCCGATTGGCCTCAAATTCACAGCCGTCCTCCTGCCTCAGCCTCCAAGTTCTGAGATTACAGGTGTGTATCACCATGCACAACTTGTATGGTGCTGGGGAGTTGAACCCAGGGTCATATGCTTACTAGGCAAGCGCTTTCACCACTGAGCTATGCCCGTAGCCTCTTTAATGTGCTTTATAAAAGAAAAACTTATCAGTCACAAGATGAGAAAGAAGGCAGGTATTTGGGAGAATATTCAAGTAAATCCTGCTCTTCTGTGGACTGTGTGTTGTTCAGTGTATGAGAATTTGAACCTAGTACAAGAGAATCTTAAAGAAGGTACTAAGAAAATGTACTCAAGTTTTAAATTTTGGATGGTGCCTGTCGTGGATGTTTTAGAAGAAAGCAAGCTGATTTGGATAGCTCTCCACACTATATGGACAAATGTAGAGATAATTCTGAAACAACTTTAATAGTCAAACTAATGCATAGAGACGTATTCTAGGAACTTTTCACCTCCAACCCAAGTTTTCTCATGTCTTTTAAATGGGAGATCAGGCTGGGCTTCAAGTTTGGAAGGGTGACAGACCCTGGCACGGTGCCAGTGCTGGAGTCTTTGTTGCCCCTTCTCCCAGTAGTACAGCCCCCTCCACAGGAGGGCCCTGCTGTGAGGTGCTAGGGTGCCACCCTGCTGCTGGCATCCTGACATCCTCTTTCCTAAGTAGGATCCTCAAAATGAAATTGCACACACAGAAACTGATGGATTCCTAGCGTGGTGAAAGATGCTGGTCTGTCTGCAGAAAGCTCAATGTGGGAGGACGTCGTTGGCCAGGGGACCAAGGGGGAATTTCTGTTCTGTGCTGCCTTCTGTCCAGATGAAAGGAATGAACCCTAAGGCCTTGTGTCTGGAACCTCAGAATCCTATATTAAATCCACTAAGTTCTGCCACCAAGGTCCTACTGAAAGGCAGAAAGAATAAAGAGGATAAAAAATAAAGTTGGCAGGAAAGAACCCTGGAGGGTGTTTCTATTTGCAGAACAGAGAAAGCAATGTAGCAGTGGAGAGAGCACTCCCTGGAAGGAAGAGCCTGGCCATGAGCGAACCTCCGGGGCTGGGGACTAACGCTGTTGCTGGCCTCAAAAGGTAAGGCCTTTGGGATCAGCATGGGAGGAGGGCTGGGAGGGAGCGCAGCCCAACAGCCCATGAGTTCTAGGGCCAAAGTCCCCAAAAGACATCTATGGCCTCTTGTGCCTCCATTAGCATACCAGCTCTGTGGCACTGGGCATGTTAGTTTTTGTCTCTGTGTATCAATTTTCTCATCCCTAAGTATTTATATTAGTGTTTCCTAACAGGCTTCTCATGAGCTTAAATGAGCTAATAGGCTGAAATCACACAGAATGGTGTCTGGCCCAGCATGTGCCTGAATGCCAAATTGCATTTGATTTTATTATTGTGATTAGTATTGATGGTGACCTTTGTTGAATTTAAATTGGATAGTAGGAGACTTTGTCTGATTTTCATAATTACCTTATGGGCTACATCAGCCAACATTTCTTTGGAACAGTCTCTACGCTGCCTGTAGTTGGAGTACTCCGAAACATACCTTCTGTGCAGAGGTAAGGGTGACTTAACCAGGTCTAGTTTCACTGGTATTTTTTTGTGACGGAGTGGACAGTCTCGCTGCTGTCCTTTTACCTGGTCTGGACTCTTAACAACTCAGCACTGCTAAATCAACCTTGTCATCTTGGTTCAGCTGCCTCCGTTGTAAGGATGTGATGCTCACTGAGGAACAGCATCCCCATGTCACAGGAAGTGGTGCTACACTTTCTCCTTATCCACAATGGCATCCATTGACCTACACTGGGTCTCCTATGGAACCTAGTGCACCAAAGGCTCCAGAACTGAAAGGAGAATCGGAGACTAGAAGGAGCTTGACACTTGTGTAACTCCCAAAGCACTCCCTGAGTTGCAGATGTCTTTGAGCCACAGCTACTGCAAGGTGGATTTTGAGTTCAGAGGATACCAACAACGGGGATCAAGCAGCAGGCAAGTGCTGAGGATTTCTGAGTAGCGTTCCTGGGGCTGCCACAGGGTGTCGCTCTGAGCCAATGTTCCTTTGCTGTTGCATTTGCGGGAGTCTCCAAGCTCTGCTTGCAGGCTCCCTCCCTATGTGCCGCCGGATTCCTTATCCCCAGGTGTTTCACTGACCACATGGCCTTATGTTGGGAATGAAATCACTCCAGAAAGCTGGCTGTTGATCCACACCTGGGAAAAGAGCCTGCCTGTTAGGGAAATGAGGAGGTTCTGGGCTCTACCTAATTCTTCACTGAGAACAGCTTGGAAACAAGCCCAAGCATGGTGTGAGCCTTGCAATGAAGTAGCTATGGTACTGAAGTCAGCCACATTGGCGAGGAGGCTCTTGTGCCTTTCTAAGGCAACAGAACTTGCCTTTATATGTCAACATCTAAGAATATTTTATATATAGCTGGGAGCGAAGGTGCATGCCTGTAACAACAGCACTCAGGAGGCCGAAGCAGGAGGATCACGAGAGGAAGCCAGCCTGGGCTATATAGCGGGACTGTCTCCAAAACTATATATGTGTTAATGTGTCTGTGTGTATGTGTGACACAGTGCATGTACATTTTCTTTTGAGACAGGGTTATTCTCTGTAGTCCAGTCTCATCCTGAACTCACTATGTAGCCCAGGCTGGCACTGAACACACAGAAATCCTTACTCCCAGGTTACGTGGTACTGGAGAATTGAATTCAGGAACTCGTGTTTGCTAGGCAAGTGCTCTAACCGCTGTGCTGTTCCTCCAGTCTTATGTGCACATTTTTAAAGGACTGATAGGTTTCAGGTTCAAGCAAGATCCTCTCTGGAAAGGGACCTTGCTCACGTTCCCCTTCCCTGCACTCTGGAGGCGCTCTTTTTTTTTTTTTTTTCTGACAGTGGTGGCTTTTCTCTGGCCTATATTCTTATTTTCTTGCCAAGTATGTACATGTTCATAAATAGTTCAGTGCGGCTTTATGCGCTTAAAACAGCCTACAAAAATGATTACCTAATTGTACATACTTGTGTTCCCTTTTTGTGTTCTTTTTGGTGTTTATTGTTGCTGATTAGAATTTTGCTGTCAGCTGAACAGTTAGTTACTGCTTTGTAATATGTTTTTCCTCTGTCTTAAAAAAAAGTTGTGATAAGAACACTTTGCTCTTTTAACAGCTTAGTATCCTGATTCGAATCCTCTCTCATTTACATTTCTGCTATTTCCTGTTCTTATAGTGCTGAATTAGTGGTTGGTCCCATTCTGCTGGTTTTTACTCTTGGTAGTTAATTTCTTTGTGTGATTTGTATCTGATTTGATCTACTCTTAACTATTTCTCAGTGTATTAAAAAATGAATTTCCCATGAATGTGGCAGTATGATGGTGCCCTTAGGATCTAGATGTTACTGCTTTTTCCATGGTATTTACACAGACCCAAGGGCCAGGGGCTGGCTTTTGTCATTAGTCATCTGACTGAGATCCCCACACTGCGCAGGGAAGATTCAGATGCCATCTTCTCAAGCAGCAGGCCAGGGTGTTGAAATTTTTGACAAATGGCCTCAGACAGATGCAGTGTCTTCTGTGTATCTTTTGTAGGTAGATGGAAGCTTTTCAATTTCTTTTGGATTGAATAACAGATTTTCCAGGCCTCAGACTTTATGCAGGGAAAATTTATAGGATCTGGGGGACATTATACCAGTTCCTGCCACTGACTCATGCAGGTTGGGAATTCAAAGGGACCCTAAAGCATTTGCTCCCACTTATCTGTAGGGCTTTGGCTCTGTCCCCTGTGGGTTCCTTTTTTTTTTTTTTTTAAGCTGAATATGTATTAAAACACTTGACCTTGAGCAATTCAGTTTATTTTCTGATAAGGTCATATGGGCTGTGAGAAAGATGGGTAAGTGTAGAATGACAAAGTAGTCATCATGTCTCCATCTCCAGTGTCGCTATCCGTCCTTTCCTGCGGTCCCCATCCTCTCCCTGCCCCCTGCCCCTTCCAGCCTCCAGCCTCCAGCCTGGTCCTCTGGGTAAACAGGGCAGCTTTTCCATCATCTTGCTTTGCAGTAGTCTCGGTAGTCTTGCTGTGTGACTCTGGTGTGTGTTTCAGAGCCTCAAAGTCTTTCCACTTGTGAGAAGGAGACGATGGCCATTCTGCCTACAGAGCATCATGAGAATGAAATGAGATTACGCGCATAAGCACTCAGACAAGTTCACAGTTCAGAACAAGCCCCGGTTGGTGATGCTGTGGCCAAGTTTTGAGCTCCCAGTTGTATGTATTTCAAAAGTGCTCTAAAGTAAAAACACACCGTCTTTTTAGGTTTTGAAAGGATATTAAAGCCTCTGTATTTTTTCAACTGGATTCCTCCTGAGAGACTTCTCTACTTTGAAAGTACTTATTTCTGTGTCAGTCCTCAGTAGGAAATTTAGTTTCAGCCAACTGGAAGCCTAGCAGCGTGGGCACAAAGATCTCTATTGTTTAAGAATCATTATTCTCCAGCCGCATGACATTTCTTCAATCTCCCTTCCTAGCCTTTATATTAATTATATATTTTTTCCTTAGTGATTCACAATGAATTTGTTGTAAGTCATTGAATCAGATATTAATGGTTGAACGAGCTTCCTTTTGGCCAAAGTGAGGCTCCATGTTGTGTCATCTGTCCCTATTTTTTTTCTGAAATTAACTAAATGTAAAGGAATTTTCTTGAATCGCTCCTCTGTAACCTTTACATTATGGTCACCTCTTCTGCATTTCTCAAGTGGGGTCCATGGGGTGCCACAGGAAGCACAGGGGCAGAGAAGGCTTGGCTTTGTTTGGGAAAAGGTGCTATCAACAGGAAGAGGAGTTTCCATTCTCACTTTGATGCTCAGCCCATGTCATCACTAATCAGCTGGTGAGCTGGTGCATTACTTGGAAGCACATCTGTCTTGTGAACCAGAGGGAAGGTGAGTGTGGGGTCAGTGGGGAATCACGAGGGAGTCACCGCATCCCCACGCGCCGTGTGGGTCTCAGCCCTGGCCTGCTCCTCTGCTGCTTGGCGTTCATTCACGCGCAGGAGCTCTGCTATGGCAGGGAGGGGTTAAGATGTCCAGTGCTTCAGTGAAGTGACAGGAAGTACCTACCCCATGTGTCTGTCTCATTTTGACAGGAAGTGCCTTCTTCACATGCGGCTACCTACTTCACATGTTGTTTATGTTGACACGACATCTGCTCACCAGCTGACTGTATGTTTCTACTAACTCTTCGGTTCCTCAGAATCAATAAGGTCTTTTGACTAGGAATAGGATTGATCCCATCATACACTTGAGTTTGGGCTATGATCACTATTTAATTGATGACTTGGATAATGTTTGGTTGGAATAATTGGTATAAATAACCAGAGGCTACATCAACATGCTGTCCAATGGAAGGAGGGAGAATAGGAGGTCAGACCTGCCCAGCCTCCTGGCTCTACCTAAGGTCTAAGAATACAGTCAGGTTGAGAGTAACACAGAGTTTCTCAGGGAAAGAAGCATAGAATTATTTCAGCTCGGGGAGATCTCACCTTATCTTACCATGGAGCTTTACAGTCCCCAGTCCAATCTTCACAGCAATCTCAACATTCTGTCACTTGAGAAAGTGGTCAGAGCCAGTCCTGGGGTATTATAAATATGTCTATGGCAAGGGTAGCAGGGAAATGGAGGCTCTTTTTTCCCAGTCTTTCCCAGTCTTACATTTACACCAGAATGTAAAATGCCAGCTTGCTTTCTTTCTTTCTTTCTTTCTTTCTTTCTTTCTTTCTTTCTTTCTTTCTTCTTTCTTACTTTCTTTCTTTCTCTCTTTCTTTCTTTCTTTTTTCATAAGACCAACAAGCACTTCACTGCCAAAATGAACCATGACGTCGTTAGTCAAAAACAATGCTATGGTCCCATTCTAGTGGTCAAGGTTGTCTGGTGCAGGGTTGCTCATGATGAGATGCTCATCACATTAGATGAGAATGTCTTATTTGTTCAGACAAGTAGCTCATGACTGTCTGAGGTGTCCCGGAGACTGTTTCATTGTTTGGTGCAGTGAACTTCATTGTTCATAGCTTGCACGAGTTGCATCGAGGTTGTTTCTTAGAAAGTCAGATTTCTAGTTTGCAACCATAAGGATTCTGATACAATCTCAGGTAGGGCTAGGATGGCGATGCACCACTCTACACCTTCTTCCTCTACCCCTGTTCCCATGGCAAAGGAGAAGAGGGTCCACTTACTGCAAGTGTTCATAGTGGAGCCTCTGCACAGGGTGATAACTTTATTGAGACATAGCTCATATCTCATGTAATTACCCATCTAAACTGTACAACTCAGTGATTTCTAATACACCCATAGAGCTGTGCAACCATCACTGCAATCAATTTCTGACATGAGAGAACAAATTTTAATGTTCTACAGCACAGGAGGATAACTATAATTGAAAATGGTTAATTGAATAGTTCAAAATAGCCAGTAGGGACGATTTTGGGTGTTCTCAACATAAAGAAATGAGAAATGTCTGAATGGCAGATATGCCAGTTACTTTAATGTGATCATTACACATTGTATGCACATATTGAAAGGACACACTGTGCTCCCTAAATATGCACAATTACAGTATGTTAATCAAACATACATTTAAAAATTTTAAACATTTAAAAAGTAAATCCTATTCCCTTTTGCTGCCATACTTCAATTTCTAAAAGCGCCCAACCTTATACAACCATTAATGAACCATCTATTGATTCCCCAATGTGGGCATTTCAAATAAAAAGGAGTCATCTGACCTGCAATGTTTTGGGATTGGCTGCGTCATTTAGTGTCATGTCTTAAGATCATTCCATGTTGTATACCCTGTATCAGTATTTCCTTTTTATTGTAGAATAATATTCCATTGCATATGTACACTACATTTGCTTTTCCATACCTCCACTGCCAAGAATATTATTTTTTCTGACTTTTGGCTATTACGAGTAATTGTCATGAAACGTCAAGCAGAAGTTTTCCTGTGGACTTATGTTTTCCTTTTTTTTTTTTTTTTTGTTGTGGGGGGGGGGTTGGTGCAAACTAAGGTGCAAAATAAAATGAAAACTCTGTATTCAACACTGTGAAGAGCTCACAGACTGGTTTCTGACAGGGCTATAGCATTTTACACTTACTCCAGAAACGTAGCAAAGTTCTGATTTCTCCACTTCCTTGCCAACCCTTGTTTTACCTGACATTTTGATTGTAGTCTTCGCAGTGGGAATGAAGTGGTATCATGTGGTAGTTTTGATTGGCATTTCCCTGATGATTATTTATATATGGCATTAGTTTTTCTGTTGCCAGTAGCAATGCCATAAACTGGGCAAGATATAAAGAAAATGGACTTATTTCGGCTCATAGGTCTGGTTCACGGTGGAGGGACAGCACTTAGGGTGGCTTTCTTGCTGGCATACAGGATGTACATACACATGTGTGTATGAGTGTCTCTCTTTCTTTTTATAAACGCACCCAAATCCAATGATAGAGGCTCCAAATTAATGAACCTACCTAATTTTAATCACCTTCTGAAGGCCCCACCTACTTTTCTTTCTTTCTTTCTTTCTTTCTTTCTTTCTTTCTTTCTTTCTTTCTTTTGAGACAGGGTCTTGCTCTGTAATCCAGGCTGGTCCTGAACTCACTGTTTATCCAATTCTGGCCTTGAACTCACAGCAACTCTCTTCCCTCAGCCTCCCAAGTACTGGAGTAGCAGGTGTACACTACCACACCTGGCTCATGTGGCCCTGGGGAATTGAACTTAGGGCCTTGCGCTTGCTCAGCAAGTTCCCTACTGTTGAGTAATGTCCTCAAGCCCAGGCCCTCCTCTTAGCACTGCAGTTGGATTAACACTTTACAGTGGGGATTAGAATTCATCTTAAATTTCAGAGGATATACCGTATTCAAATCACAGCATATATCTTGTTAGGAGAAAGGTCTGTTCTGGTTCGTTTGTCCATTTTATAATTTGCAGCTTTCTTTTTATGTTTGAGAATTTAAAAATATACTCTAGATATAAACCACTTATCAGATACAAGATTTCCATGTATTTTCTCTCTCTGTGTTGTTTTTTCTCATTTCCTTGATGGTATTCTCTAAAGAGTTTTTAATGTGTTACTGTCCAACACACCTAATTTTTCTTTTATTGCTTGTACTTTTCATATGTATTGAAGAGCCCATCGAATGCCAAGGTTATAAAGATTGGGTCCTCTGTTTCCTGCTAAGAGTTTTGGAGTTCTGGCATTTAAAGTTAGGTGTTTGAGTTAATTCATGTATTGATATGCTGCACGAGGTCGGGACCTAGCCTCATTTCTTTGCCCATTTGCTGAAATACCATTCTTTCCCCATTGGATTGGCTTGGCACCCTGGGGGAAAGCAATCGACCGTAGGTACACAGATTTATTCCTGAACTCTCAGTGCTTTTCCATTGATCTATCCTATTTTCACTACCATTGCTTTTAAGTAAGTTTTGAAATTAAAAGTGTGACTTTTCCAATTTTCTTCTTCATTTTCAAAAACCTATTCTGGGTTCCCTAGGTCTCCATATAAATTTTAATGTCAGCGTATCAATGTCTGGGGAAAAAAAAAGACAACCCTGGGATTCTGACAGGGATTGCGTCGTATGTGCAGATTAGTTTTAGGAGCACTGTGATCTAAGGAATGTCGTCTTCCAGTTCACAAACTTGAGATGTTTCTCCATTTATACAGATCTTTCGTTCAACTAGATTTCATACTTTTCAGAGCACAAAATTTGCACTCTTTTGTTAAGTTTATTTCTAAACGTTTCATGCTATTTGATACGATTGTAAAATGTTTTCTCAATTTTGTCTCAGGTTGTTCCTTGCCAGTGTATAGAAACATGCTTGATTTTGGTATGTGGCTTTTGTGTCCTTCAAGGCTCTGAGCTTTTATTAGTACTCGCAGATTTTTTTTTTTTTTTTGATAACTAAGGATTTCCTATTATGCCTGAGAAGATGGGTGATTTTCTTCCTTTCCAACCTGAATGACTTTCATTCCACTTTTTGAGCTGGGTATCTGTAAATCTTCCGTGGTCCGGCCGCACTCATCACCTGGGGGTGGAAAGGCAGTCCAGGGCCAGCTCGCATCCTCAGGTGCGCCCTCTGCCCCGCCGTCCCCGCTGCGCCTGGGCTGCGGCCACCGGCCGCGGGGACCGGCGGACGCCCGGCGCCGGTGAGAGCAGGGAGGGGCGAGGCGGGACGCGAACCCGGGCAGCGGCGGGGCTGGGGCGCCG